>JACCGJ010022559.1:0-30136 GCA_013407085.1 Atriophallophorus winterbourni
TTAGGAAAACTGAACCCTTCAAGATCTTGGGCAAATTTTTCGCGCGGGTTTACTAGATGGCTTGTTTACTTCCACCACGAATTGGTCCTGCCGTTTAGATGTTTTTATCTAGTGAATAGTTTAGCCTTTTTTCACCGCGTTCAACATTCAGTGCCATGTATTGAAGTAGTACTGCGGTTGTGCTAATTTGTCCACATGCTTCTGTAACCTTACGTCGTCCAGTTATACTAGCAATGTGGTACGTTTTTGATCTGTAATACTATTCCCCAATTATCTACACACTCATCGGCTACCTTGACACTGTTATGGTTCACGTATAATTCATTAGAATGATTTGCATTTTCTTTTTGTTTTCGATTCGTTTATTTCTCTTTTCAATCACAGCAATAATGGCTTACAACAGAAATAACGTTTTCTTGAAATTCAGCGCAGCTTATGGACCTGCATCGAGGACAGGGAATGGACGTGTTTTGGCGCTGTGCTCATCGATGTCCCTCGGAAGAAGAATACTTCGATATGGTCAAACGAAGTTAGTTTATCAAGTTTTCTCGTCGCTCCGCATTCATTGACCACCCAATTAACATGAGAATGTGATTAACTGTCCTGCTTATTGGAAAAAAGACGAAATAAGACGTTTGCAGAACTTCTGCAATCGTTATCTCCGCAGTTTCGCTGAAATTACTTGGTACCATCGCATGCGTAACCCTACTATCCGTTATAGGGATATCGGTAGCGACGTAGATAACGAAAAGCAAATTAACATGCATAGATGATGTATGAAAGCACAAGCCTGATCCAGCCAAAGTGCCGCACAGTCAGAGACTGCACGTGGGCTAATATACTGTCAGGTTGCCCAGGCCTAGACAGATATGATAGTTTATCGTTTTCCGAATGCGGTTTTGCTTGCCACTTCTTATTCGGAATGGCGTCATTGTAAGTGTGGTCAGGCTCTGACTAGACTCAAGCAGATGCTGGCATTGGCTGTTAAACTAGCCTTATTTGGGGCGACTAGCTTCTCAGGTTGTGGTCCAAAATTAGAATTCGCATTGACTTCCTACCCTTCGTGATATGGCCCAAAATCGTGTTCAGTGGCGGTCTTGTTGTATACATCTTAGAGTGTTTGATGAATCTTATCTGTTGTCAAATGAAGTTACGAGGAAAGCTCGTTATGATGTGTAACAGTGAAAACCGCAAAGAAGCTGTCGTACTGGCGTCACTCTAGTCCTTTATAAAACTTCACTGAACGAATGCTCTATTCGTGGTGCATGCACATCACCCCAGCAAGTTTGTGCATACTCCTTAGATTCGGTAGCTGTTCAAGTCCCTCCCTTCCTAATCTTTCAGGTTTTTTCCCATACTTTGTGACATTTAAGTATTCAGTATCGGTGTAATGCTGTTCCTTATGACGACGATGAAGTTGATTGTTGTAGCAAACTCTATTTCGTTTTCTAATTCGCAGCATATCTACTTGCATTCAACTTATTTTTGTTGGCATTTTAGTTGAATCAATCGAATGGGTGCATTAGTATTACAATGATATTAGTGCGTTATTACATCACACGTTGCGATTATTACGTTGTGCATGTGTAGATGGAAAATTGAAAATTTTAATACTCAAAACGTAACAAGACTGGAACGCGCGCTTCAATGCTGCCACAGCTTATCTGAAGTTCGACTTTTCTTCGGACAATGTAATTTCGAATTCGCCTAGTTTCACACTTTGGGATACGTGCCTAACCCAGATCGCCATTATACCCAGGTGTAACAATGGTACCAAAAAAATTGTGAATGGCCGTGCAACAGTGCAGTGTTTTTGTGCTGTGAATGTAACAGCGTGCTAACAGGATTTGGCACCGGTAGTTAGCTGCATACGGAAACACGCTGGTGTCTCACTACCATTTCCATTTCTGTTTTTCTTTCTTATATCTGTCCTGGCCTCATCAAGCTGACAGTGTCTTAGTCCAAGTGCAGTCTATGACTTTGCGGCACTTTGCCTACATCTGGCTTGTGATTTCATGCATACATACCAAAATGGTTTGTGGGATTAATAATCGCACCTTGTCCTGCTGCCGCAACCTTATCACCGGTACAACTTTGAGGTTAAGAAACCAGAGATAAGTACTGGCCACAAGGCCTCATAACGATCGAAAAAGCAAGGAATGCACATTTGGTGGCATTCATTTGCCAGTGGTTTCGTTATAATACCTAATGTGGTAAATAGAGTGGAAGCAGCTTCCGACGCAATACTCACCCCTTGGGATATTATTGTCTCAATCGATCTGGCAACGTGCAGCCTCAATTCTGGACGAACTTCAAAAAATACTGAACACATTCTGTTTCGATTCTTCTTGTTTTTGCCGATAATTACATTTCCTTCCCTGGAAGGAATAATTCCACAAGGTGGAAACGCTTGTCGATTTGTCTGACGATTCTGAAGCTTTAATTTACTAGAACAAACGTTCTACGGTATTGTTCCCACTGCGAGACTTGAGCTCCTGCGGAGAAGTATCTACACTTTCTTATTTGTTAGTGACAATATCATTTTTGAAAGGCGCTCTTCATGGATCGTACTTTAAGTATTCACGTGTCGCTACTCTATGTATGCTGTATGCACAGATGTGCAATTGTGCAGTACTTCATGCTGTGCGGCTAACGCCGTGCTAAATTGATTGGCCAGAGGTAGTGAGCTGCATGCTGAAACAGGCTGGAGTCTCGCTACCATTTCCTGTTCTTTTTTCTTCCTCACATCTGACCTGACGGCATCTTAATCCACGTGCAGTCTCTGACTGTGCGGCACTTTGCCTGAATCAGGTTTGTGTTTTCATACCATACCATTCTGTATGTATGAAATTACAAGTCTAATCGAGACAAAGTGCCGCAGGCTCATAGACTGCACGTATGCTAAGATACTGTCAGGTTGCCCAGGCCTAGAGAGAAAGTAAAATGGCAACGGTAGTAAGACTCCAGCGTGTATTCGCATGCAGCTCACTACCGGTGGCAAATCAATTTAGCGCCGTGTTAACTTTACGGCACAGAAGTGCTGCACAATTGCATATCCGTCGCTAATGTGCGGTCTAGTGTGATGCTATCTTTAAAGGTTCCTGACATAGTTTAAACAATCACTTTTCATCTACTTCGATTTATTTGCCATTTTATGTTACCCATTCTGATTGACAGAGACCGGGGGTCTATTTTTGCTGGCGGTCCGTTTGATGCAGTTATTTTCGGAGAACAAAGAGTAAGTGTCAGTGCGGCGTGGTTTTACCGTCTATCCAATCAAATCATATGTGTTCAACCTTGAAACTTTCTGTTCTCCTTCAGGAACTACAAACCCTTACTTGACTGTTTGGGATTGTTCTTCCAAATACGCGATGATTATATCAACCTCGTTGACCCCTCCGTGAGTTTTGTTCGCATCTCTGTATCTCAGTATAGTTCGATACACCACTCAATTTGTTCGTGAATTGCTCGGATCTGCAATAGGAGAATCACACGGAAGTCTTATTCGTGTATCTCTTTATGCCTGTGCAACCGGACAGTATTTTGGCCTACGCGCCATCTTCAACTGTGCGTTACTTTGCCTGGATCCGGGCTTGTGGTCACACACGTACCTGCATTCTTTGTTCGCAGTTGACCTTACATATCGACGGATTTGTTGTTCGTCATTGCCGTGAATGATACATCTAGAACCAGACATGCAACCAACCTGTCATGATTCGATTACGTAGACATTGTGTGGCGGCAACGGGGAATAGATTTCTTTGTTCTTCATAAACCAATCCTGTTTACTTGGTGCACCGACCAGTTATTTTACGGTGTCTACCACATTCCCAAGTCAATTAACTTCAGCCTCCCTTCACGACAGCTAATCTCGTTTGACTGCACTGTATATAGGTATTCAGCCAAACAGAAGTGATTGTTTCAAATGCTACCAACACAGAATATCTACTGCGGTAACTTAATTGATCAGTGCCGATATTTCCCTTGTTATTCAGTATCACCGGTCCAAAACCTACGCCGATGACCTCACCGAAGGCAAGTTCAGTTTCCCGATCGTACGCTCTATCCGTGCTTTCCCTGAGGACACTCAAGTGATGAGCATACTGGCACAGCGGACCACGAACAACGCACTGAAACGCCAGTGTGTGCGACACATGGCCGCGCTAGGCTCGCTGGATTACACAGTGGATACCTTGGCAAAATTTGAAAATCTGTGAGCGAAATTTGTTCAATTCCCATGTTATATGAAACATTGTTTCGTGAATGAATCGCCTCTTTCCCGTCTGGTTGCATACCGGCAGGACGAATATGTATGTATGTAGATAGATAGATAGATAGATAGATAGATAGATAGATAGATAGATAGATAGATAGATAGATAGATAGATAGATAGATAGATAGATAGATAGAAAGGTAGGTAGATAGATAGATAGATAGATATTTAAGAGTATCTGAATGCCCAACCTGACGCAGATTTAACGCCATTCAACAACACCAAAACACTTAATCAATGTTGTACACTTTTTAAACAACGATCTGCTTACCAGGCTTTTCGCGGTCTTTTAGCCATCATAGTCTAATCGTTGAGTTTGGTTCTGACTTATCAACCCGTTTTATCAAGTTCACGCTGTACGCGTCCCAACCACTATCTTAGTTGCTTTAGCGGATACTTCATGAATTTCGTCATCTCATTATACAATTCGTGTTGACACGTGCATATGCCTGTCATGAGAAAATTGTGTGTGTGCGTGTATTGTGAAAGCACAAGCCTGATATCCAGGCAAAGTGCCGCACAGTCAGAGACTGTACGTGGGCTGAGATACTGTCAGGTTGCCCAGGCCTAGGCAGATAATGAGAAAATTACCATTCATGCAGAGGCAATCCAGTGGTTCATCCATGTGCCTTTCGAGAAGTTTGCGGTTTTGAATGCAGCATCGGTTGTACACTTTGGAGAATGTTGTGAACCATAAAGTGTGAACATGTAATCCACTGTTTAATCGGACTGGAACTCAGTCAGTGCTGTCAGGCGAGATTAGCTCTCGTGAAAGGAGTCTGAAGTTAATTGACTTGGGAATGTGGTACACACTGTCCAATCACATGTGCCTTCTCACATGAAGATAGGGTTAAACGCACGGACTTGAACACCTTGTTTACCTTTTCTCCAATGTTTGAGGTACGCGGATCCTGGTCGTACTGTTCTACCTAATGAGCGTAGACTGCACAATATTGGTGGTGAATTAAGTGTCTGTGATGGAAATTCATGCGAATTCGGATTTTCTATTGTTGACCTCATTCGATCGATGCGAACCATGGATGCTGCGATTTTACTTAGTTTAAATTACTCACCAGTCGCAGATCTGAAATAGGTCCCTGTCCGGCGAGTGAACCCAGAACACATGTGCTGTTTTGTACTCATGAACTCCGTCTTATTAGGGTTTTGTATGGGAAAAATATCGCCTTTGATACATCAGTGTTCTCCGCCGGTATTGTTCTTACTTTGTTTACTTTGCATTGGATTTTTCCAGATGCTACGAGCTCATCGATCGCCACGGAGGTAACCCATTTCTCACGGAATTTGTTCGCAAATTGAGTTTGATCTATCGCGACGGCGATGGCAACCTTCGCCGACACCTGCCGTCTGATTTTGGTGTAGACGAAATGGAATCGGTCGAAGACCTTGCACTTCCATTGCCGCTGTTCAACGGGACTCGCAATCCGGTTTATTTTGATTCTCAAACATGATTACTTCTTTTTTGTGCCCTTTGCTGCTTTCTTCTTCTTTCTCTTATACATCTTTGTATTTTTCAAATATACACACATCTTTGAACGGCTTTTTATTCTTGAGTATCATACAGTCATGTGATGATTTTCGGGTGCCCGATGAGTTTCTTTGGTTGTAGTTCATAGTTGTTCTCCGAGCTGGTATGATTGATTGTGGACGTTTCGTCATCAAACTAGATGACATCATCAGCGAAACTTCTTTCGAAGTAACTGGGCGGTGAGCATCATTCGAATTTATCTGCTGCGCGTCGACCTCATCTACTGTGATTGGCTGTAATTCTTGCATGTTCTCTTTGGCGTGTTCTCATTGGTCCGTAGATCCCATCCACTTGAATGTGTTCATTGATTGATTGTGGTGTCGAATACCACGCTTCGAGGAACTCTCGAACATGATGAGTTCTTCCTTTGGCGATGATTTCCATTCTATCCCAATTGAATTCGTGACCTTCTCGATCCATGTGTGCCGATATTACTGATTTGTGGTCGTGTCGTCGTGTAGCCAGTTTGTGTTCATGCTACCTTGTTTCCAGTCTGTCCGATATAATATTTCTCACAACCGGAACGCGGGATTCTGTACACGACATTCGTTCTTTCTTCCTTAGCCAGCTTGTCCTTGACCAAGCCAATCACAGTAGGTGAGGTTGAAACGCAGCAGATAAATTCGAATGATGCCCACCGCCCAGTTACTTCGAAAGAAGTTTCGCTGATGATGTCACCTAGTTTGATGACGAAACGTCCGCAATCAATCATACCAGCTCGGAGAACAACTATGAACTACAATCCGGTACCTGAGCTACGAGTTTCTTTGGTTTCCAGACTCAGAGTTTGTGGGGCTTTCAACACATGAGGACTTTTCTCTATCTGAAGCTTATTCCACGCCAGGCAATATTTCGCGAACAGACTAGTAGATCAATGTATTGTGGTGCTCACATCCACATCCCTTACACGCCAGACTAGCGGATCATTTTTAACCATACTGAATGATACCTTACAATACCTTTGAATCATCATGTCATGCTTTATTTTACTCTCTGGTCAGCCAACCCGATTTTTTGTGACGTTACTGCTCGCGTAGTATTAACATCAGTCCTATTGTCCCGGGATGTATTTGTGCGGTGCTGAAAATTGTTATGGAGCTCTCAGCTTGCCGTTCATGCTATCCCGTTTCCCATTGAAAGATGTCCCAGATACATGCTCAGATTTGGTTATGCTGTAAAATATATTTGGTCTCGTTGAAGTAATATTGTAGCCAGAGGAAAATATGTGGGTTAGAGAAAAGGTTGACGGTAAAATAGGGAACGCAGTTTTCATACTGATTATGCTCTACTCATTCACGAAATTCGAATCATTGTTTGTGTATATCGAACACCTGTGGGCTCAGTTTATTCACGCTCTCTCGGATGCCGTGAACTAATTTTCCAGTTTACTGTAGCGTGGCTAGACCTGGGCAACCTGACAGTATCTCAGACCACGTGCAGTCTCTGACTGTTCGGCACTTTGCCTGGATCATGCTTGTGATTTCATACCATGCGGTAACGTGCTCGACTTTGGACCCCGTATTTTGTACGAGCCAACAGCGTTCTTTAGGACGTTCGAACTTCTAGACTTCATTCCGCGTTTGCTCAAGCTAGTTCAATCCTTGCACCTAGTATAAAGGTTTATGATCGATTGAACGTAACGCTTTTGCTGTTGGTCGGTGTATTTTCCTCTACTCTGCCGCTCGTTCGAGCTCTCATGACGAGAACATCAATCTATTCTAACTGCTACGTACTGCCTAAGTCGTTAACGTACTGGTTTTTTAACATGTTAAGGCTATCCTGAATGTTAACATAAATATATCCCAGGTTCTTAGTCATATTCTGGATCTCTATCTTAACATGTTAGATGCGTTCGAGAAGGTAATTCGCGATATTCTGTTAAATAAGCTGCTGATGTCTGGGTTAAGCGGAAAACATTTAGCATGAATAAAGAATCACCTTTCCGTTCTTTTCGATGCCTGTGCAAACGAATAAAGGCGACTAGTGGGGTTCCCTAAGGCACAATCTTGTGACCTATATTTCGCCTTATATACTTCAATCACATACTTTAATCTATTATATGCAAAATATTCCTTTCGCAGACGAATTCTTCACATTAAATGTAACGTTGACTCTAACTCACGACTTGGCAAAGCTGTATAGCTTTCTTATCGTCATGGTTGGCCAGATCTAGATTGAACTCTACCATTGATAGTCATTAGTGTGTGGATAATTATTAGTCTCAAAAGCAATCTATATTTTAATGCAGACAACCGAATTACTGGGCATTTGGGCCGAATATTTGGACAGTATATGCCAGTGAACCTGAGAATCTTTGGTACGTACCTGCGCCCCTGTACGCGCATTGGCACTGTAGCTCTGTCAGTTTGCTGCGTTGCTCGACATGTTGTATCATCTTGCAATCAATCTTGTGAATGCGCTACGAGGCTTACCGTACTGTCGGCGGCTGAAGATTTCACCCATAGGCGATTGATCAGCACCTGTTTATATAAAATTCTGTATAATGAGGATCACTGTTCCGACACTTGTTCTAAATAAAACCGTCGCGTATTACATGCAGTCACATCCACTCGATTGTCAATTTGCGCCCCAGAATGGACTGCTGTCGCTATTTTTATTGCGTGTGCTTCTCATTCGAAAGTTTGTCACAGTAGCTTTTGTGTGACTTGTGTCAATAAATTTAAAGTCGATATTTATGTGTTTCCTTTTTAAATGAGAATGACGGTTATACTTTACTTTTAATTTTGTGCCACTATCTCCTCCTGGAGGATGAGTCGGCTATTTTGAAGATTCAGGTGCGGCGTCCCAGCACCACTCGGCATTTGTTCGAGTCCGCTTCTCTAGCCTTTGTACAACGAATTGCGACGTGCAAGGCAGCAAGGAGTTGCCAGAAAAAAGGAATGTGCACCAACTAACCGCCTACGAGACTCTGCTCCAGATGTTTCCTCAGGGTTTTCTCCCGAAGCCTTTCCCGCGATCGGGTATCCCACAAGGCAGCGGAGGTTTAAAATCAGGGTTTTCCTTAGCCTGGATGAAATGCCCTTCCAGGCTAACGTGCTCCATCTACCCGAAGCAAACTGGTTTTCAGGGGCCAGTCACTCCTCATCGCCCATTCTCCTGTTGCTAGAAGCAGTTAAACACGAGTATGCTTCGCATCGTAACTTAAAAGTCAAATTGTTTAGACCGAATAAACTCCTCGGGCGCTCACAAATATAGCTTTTCCCACCCCTTTTCTGAATTTAGTCTGCGTTCTTATCACCAGTGCGCTACCGTCAGTCAATCGATTTTAAAGCTGTCTGCGGATCATCGACACAGGCTCTGAACGTAGAAGTAACAAGCACTAGTCTAATTTTCTGGTAGTCTCTTGGATGTGAGGATTTATCGTAAGCAAATTCCAGGTTCGCAAGATAGCCTTGTGCTTCCACAGAACGGCTCAATATATGTAATGCTTTGTTTATTTTTTATGGTTTTTATTATTCATGAATACGCAGTGGCGATGAAGTGATTGTTCTTTCTCCGAGGTCGTTTCATTATGCTTGTGTGTGTGTATACGTGATCCTATTTCCACCCAAATCGAAAGAAAATCTGTGTTTTTAGTTTACGGTGTTTTCTTTTTATTTTCAGTACGTTCTACAATCGGTCTCATGTCTGAACAAACTGAAGACATTATTGATGATTCGTTGGAAGATCAAAACGTAAGCGTTGTCCTCATTTTTATTTTTGAAGTAAACAATTGTTCATTCGTTTAGCTGGTAATACCTGGTTGCTCTTGTGATTAATACCTTAGTCAATAAAAAAATGATACTGAGATAAGAGACCAGTTGCTTGTGCGGAAGCCTGTTGGAAGCCGACCTACTCATTTTACTCCACTCCTTCACGATGCTTCAATTTTCGTTTGCGTTAACTGGGTCATCATCATTAACAATATTACATTAGTCTTAGGTTCTGAGCGGTTGCTTGTACTACAGCCGTGACGCCATTAAACCTTGAATTTATCGGGAAGAGCGGCACTTGAAAAGCTGCGAGCCTGGAGGAGTGAGTACAATCACAGTGGGATGAGATGCCTATACCTAGAATCTAACATACATTCAATGAAATTTGGTAAAGGAATAGAGTGGTACCAGCATGAAAACTTATTTGCGTTTTTAATGACCATGCATCGTAGCAAGCCTTTTTCACCAGTGTCCACTTGTCAACTTACAAAATTCATCCAATCGAAGAAAAGGTCTCATACAAAACCGCTGCTGAACACGATTCGTAGTTATACCTCTAATGGTGAGCAGCCGCTGCGAAATCGGATCGCTCGGACCAAAACCACGGAAACTGGTCGCCCTGAATACAGCCAGTTTGTCAAGTTAGAGTTTGACCACCTGTAAGTCATTCGGAGTGGCAAAGAAAGCCGCTTTAGAAAAAACGATGATTTTGCGTCTAAAACGTATTGCCCGAACAGTTGACTATATACATGTTAACTTATTTTTTGAGGAGTATGTCGTTTCAAAAAATTTTTACTGAGATTTGTGTTTCGTATTCGATGATGACATTCAACTCAAGCAATAGTGTTGAGATAACGTTCATCAAAGGCTTGCAACCCATACCGTGAATTTTTCACTGATGTTTTTACGATTGTCAGTACTAGTTAATTCGACCAAAGGCTTTGAGCATTGGGTGAATACAACCTCCTCCGTCAACCCATTCTGTCCAATCATTAAACCCCGTTAGGAAGTTGGTTGTGCAAGAATATAAGTTAAGGGAACCGCACTGCGCCACAGACTTCAAATTTTGCGTTTAAATGAGCTGAACGATTTTCTTGGTCACATTGTGCTCAAAATACTTGGTCGTTGCATAGAAATTAGCTGAACGGTAGTTTGCAGGATTGGAAAGACTACCATCACGAACAATTGTTTCGATAAAACGCTGTCTATTGCATACGTTGCTGTTTTTTGTATTTATTCAATCTGTTAATACGTGTACCCTACGCGCACTTTAGAAAGACTTCAACTTATTCAAAGCCTACCGTGAAGGCAATCTGGACTGCGATGTAATCAGCACACAGCGATTCACAGACAAACCCATCACAGAAGCCACCACATCATCATCCACTATACCTCGTTCTTGGTGTCGCCCGGTTGCCAATCCCACATCGTCCAGTGTCACGTTTGGAGCTTTGTGTAAACAAGCGATATCGCAGACATCCTCTGTCAACCCGGTCTCTGTTGGCCGTGAGCCAATCAAGCCATTGGAAGCCAAAGACAAAACGTGAGCACTTTTCTACCTCGCGGCAATCAACTTTCTCTGCCCCCGATTATTTCATCCTTGTTTTCAAATTTCAGATCCTCCAAATCAACCGGTGGCAATTCTATCCTTGTGAATGATCGTCAGGTATTCATTCCACTTGCAATCTAATGATGAATCATGACTCCTTGTCTTATTTCTTCGATTCTCACAATTATATCTTGATAAACTTTGTTGTGATGCCTTCTTTCATGGACTGGTAGTTGCGTTACGTAACTACGTCATCTCGGATTGATTAGAGCCGGTAATGTCCTAAATTCACGATTCGTTTGCGCATTCATTTCAGATTTTGTACTTCGGATTATTTTGCTTGCATGTACCGCACGCTTGATTTGTGAAAATGTACTTGTTGTATTTTCCCTAGGCTGAAATGCCCCCCCTTTGCTTAAGTGTTCGCTAGAATCGTCGTCCTTATATGGAAGTCGGTTATATAAAGACTTCCTTAACAATGTTGGTACAGGTTATTCCTCCTGGAATTACGTGCACTCGTCGTTTAATGAAACGAAATGGTCAACTTCTCTTGATAACAAATCCGTGTTGTTCTTCATTGGTACTGCGTTCATGAGATGTATTTATATCCCAACACTTGGTTATTTTCGATGAACCCGTCTATTCAATGTTTCAACTGATCCTGTTATTAAGCAAAACATGTTAGCGTGAGCGTCATCAAAATTAGGTTTCGATATTCACTGCCTATTTCGAATATGTGTTATCATCCATAAATTGTACGTACGTATATTGTTTTTCACTTACCGCCTGAAGTGCTTTTTGTTCTAGCTCGGACATAAAACACCCACCAATAAATGTCCTAGAGATCCACCCATAGGAACTCCATCGATTCGACGATAAATCTTGCTGCGTATTGCGGTTGTACATACTATCATACGATCACTAAATACTTTACGTTTTATTAGCCTCATGCGCGTTTATTGTATATTTAAACGCCTTTGGCATCCCATGCATCACGAAAGGCTCATTGTCCATCAAAGCTCTTTATGCTAAATTATTGTAGCATTTTGAAAGAAATAAACAATTACAACGAATTTCCATGCAGTGAATCTACAACATGCTCTCCGTTATTCGTCTTTCATATTTTGCTCGCCTATTTTCTTTTGCTGCCGTTGATCATCGGCTACTTCTGGTTCACGTTGCTTGGCTATTTACTTGACTTCAGGCAGGTGTTTCTCGATGGCTTGAACAAAGTTAAACTTGTATGCCACTGTTATATAATGTTCTTACAAAGAACCATGATGTTCCAATACAGAATTATAAAGTGATTCTGGCCAAGCGCTCGACTCGCATGTAAAAGACCAATGTATTGTGGTGCTCACATCCCCCGCACTTACACACCACTACCGGTTTCTAGGTGTTTGCCGTCGTCAGGTGGAGACAGCAAGATCAGGTTCAGTGAGCCTTGAAACAGTGGAAAAGTGGTAAACAAAGTTAAACTTATATATCACTGTTGCATAGGGTTCTCACAAAGAACCACGATGTTCAAATACAGAATCACAAAGTGATTCTTGGTCAAGCACTCAAAGCGCATATAAAAGACCAAAGTATTGTGGTGCTCACATCGATAGTGGCTTGCATTCATCAGCTACGGTTCGTGCGTTCATGGATCGTGTGATTTGAACTGCAAACCTAATTTCCCATTATGTCCAATGTCTATCCTCGAGATTTTGAGGTCGCTTTTCCTTGACAGTGGTTATGCTTCTCCACAGAGAGGAAATCCGTTGCTCAAGCATATCCACAACGTGGCGTGGGAGTTCGCCGATATCGAGCCAGACTACGTGGTTGGTCGAAATCACTGCGTGTTTTTTCTCAGGTAAGTCGATGAATGATATAAGCTTCAGTGCTCCTTCCAAATGTCACGGCAATGAAACGCTGAATTTGCTTACCATACCCGAAAGGTCTGGTTAAAGATCCCCTATGTGTATGTATGTATGTATGTACGCCGGCGGCGTTATCTGCGTTCCGCAGCCAAGAGCTGTATATGCTCCTACCCAGCTTGCAGACGACGCTATACACAATGCCTCCAAAGTGAGCGGTCAAGAGCAAGTTCTTCCCAGCTCGCGGGGTCAATGCCAAGAGCTTTCATATCTCTTTTGCAAACGTCTTTGTACCGCAAGTGCGGTCTGCCCAATGGTTTACTTCCTAATTGCAACTCACCATAGAGTAGATATCTCGGAATACGACCATTTTCCATTCTGTAGACATGACCAAGCCCCCGCAGGTGGCGCTGTCGCAATAGGGTGAACATGCTCTGTAGACCAGTTTGTGAATGCACTTCAACATTAGTCACTCTGCCCATCCACGATATGTTCAAGATGCGATGGATGCTTCGTAGATGGAAAGCATTCAGCTTCCGTTCGTATCTTGCGTCGGTGGGTCCAGGTTTTACTGCCGTACAGTAAAGCATTTAGCGCTGTATACCATCATCTTTGCCTTTCAGTCAACTTGCGGTTACCCCAATGTATGTATGTATGTGTGTGCGTGAAATCGCACGCCTATCTCCAAGCAATTTTGCCCAACCAGAGCCTGTGTAAGCACTGAGATACTGTCAAGTTGCTCAGTCCTGGACAGATGTAAGGGACAATGCTAGAAAAATTCCCGGTTGTTTCCGCATGCGGCTCAGAACCTTCTGCAAATCGATTCAGCAAGATGCGCAGTAAATAAATGCCGCTCAATTGCACATCTTTCGTGACTAGTGCAACTAAGCAGGTCTCTCAGTTTGTTTTATCGGTATCGACAACAGTAGCATCAGTGACATCATAATCGGCTTGTGGGGTATAAACTTCATTCCATTAGCTTCTATTTAATTAGCGGTTACGTCTCTTTGAAACATTTGTTTGTAGAATGTTGTATTGTTCACGTCTTGCACACTACTACTGCATCGCGATTTGTTTTTAAATTAATATAGATTAAAATCTTTCTGTATCATTGCTGTCGACGTTTTTGGTGCCGTTCTTTCGCTCATGATCAAAGTTGAACTCAGCATTGGACGCAAAGCCCTTTTTCACTTGATTGATTGCACCAAAGCATTGTCGCTGATTTTAGTCTAACCCCTGCATTTCAGCCTGAGGTACCACAATCTGAATTCCGAATATATTTTTGAGAGGATTAAAAATATGAAGCAAAACTATCAGTTGTCCGTTCTGCTGTGTCAAGTGGATGTGGTGAGTCAACAGATAAACTGTTAATTTTTGTTTAAATGTTAACAGATTTTGAACTTGTGTGCCGCTGTTACAAAGGATGATACGATCAACCTGTTCAATCATGTGCTCATACACATGTAGATGGGTTAAACCCATGAGATTGAACAAAAGTTCTCCTTTGCATCCATTTCCATCATGCACAAACTACCGGTTTCGTGCCACTTACACAACTCTATTGCATCGTGGGCATTACACAAATTTTCATGAGCACGTTGCGCAACAATTTTTCGTCCCTAACATCATATTTAGCCAATGACGGGCGGTGAATTCTTGTTCCCATATATAGAAGCCGATCCAAGGAAAATCAGTTTCGAAATACTTTTCTTATCCTTGAAGATTATGTCGGATGTGTAAATTTGTTTCCGATTTCCCCAAATGTGTCTGACATGATGTTGCCACAAATTTGCGAGCGATTCTCAGCAGACAACGAAGGACGGAAACATCCTTCTTGTATGCAACTGCATTGAGCTTCATAAATTCGAACGTTTGTAAACAAAACAGTCCCGCGCAGAGAGTTTATATTGAGGTTTTTCGTCCGATAGACGAATTCTTTCTAAACTTGCCTTACTGTTCAGACAACGAAGGCGATCGTAATCAGCCAAGCATGCCATGTGACCTTGAAAGTCCAAGGTCATCCACTTAATGTGAGCAATGCCGCACTAATACTTATCGAAAGAACTGAACCTGATCTTATTGTCTCCAGCTGATGACGGCAAACACCCAGAAACCGGTAGTGGTGTGTAAGGGATGAGGATGTGAGCACTACAATAAATTGTATCCGTCGTTTACTGATGGATTGCTTTCCAGTGTTGTTCATGTAGAGTTTTACTTAAAATCTCATTGCTGAAAAAATTGTGTAGCCAAACTTGATAATTGTCTAGCTGTTACCCGTATTTGACGTAAAGTTATCGTCTTGTTTTTCGTGTACCAATTTACACAGGCCGATCCACATTATCCGTTGAAAGAACTATGCAAATTTTGCTTGGCAGAAAAACTGACCCTCATGCTGGCCTGGAGGTAATTCATTCATTTATTTTACCTGGCCGGCTTTACTGATGTTTTAAATCAAATCATGTCGATCGAATGCGAGATTGTTATAGATTGTTATGCATTAACGCTCCTACCTTCAGACATCTTCGAGGTTACACAGAACTAAGACATGTACATCCTTCTTTACATTTAACAGGCAAATCCTCATTTGTCGGTGTTATCCTGGTCACTTTTAGTGTGCTATAAAGCGCTTGGTTCCAATATTGGCAATGAAATGGTTTTGAGATAATGTGTCCATTCTAGAATGCTCTAATGGTGCGCGTCTCATATTGCCATTGAAAAGTCTAGCGCCTGGTTTGCCAGTTTGACCCGGCAAAACTGGTTTCGACGGAAAGGAAAATGGAGTGAAGCAATGACTGTAAAGTCAAAACTAGTTTGCTTGGAGCAGGTCTTCCTAGAGAAAAGAAAACCCTTATTTCTGCTTTGTCACATGCAAAAGTTTTCAGACGTCAACCTCAAAGAAAAATTAAGAGTCCCATCAGGCAGGTTTACTCAACTTCGTCTTGTCACGACATTGTTGCCTAGCTGCTCCTTCGGTTTGAAGGTTGAATGGTAGCACCTGTTTCTCCATATTTAACTAGCCAAATCGGACTGTTTTGCACTGTGAAACACTGTGCAGTAGGCGGCCGTCCTTCACATGCGATTTACATCTTTATGGTCGGCATCCACTGAAGGTGACCAACAACGTAAAACGCTTGCATCATCTTATTGCGGCATCATTCATATTTAACTTAATTGGGAATTTTCCGAGGTTTCTACCGCACTGCAAAATCTGCTTAATATTGTTCGCTTTTCGCGTTAGTCGAATCAGCGCCAATTTTTTAATTACCACACAACTCAGCTTTAATCCCTCTCACGCACCCTACTCTGCTAATATGTATGGTATGAAAGCACAAGCCTGGTCCAGGCAAATTGCCGCAAAGTCTAAGACTGCACATGGGCTAAGATACTGTCAGGTCGCCCAGTCCTCGACAGATGTGAGAAAGAAAGTAGAAATAGTAGTGAGACTCCAGCGTGTTTCAGCATGCAGCTCACTACCGGTGGCCGATCAATTTAGCACGGCGTCAGTTAAAAGTAATGCACTATTGCACATTGTCAACTAACTATTTATCATTCACACCTGTTTCCACCGTTTGTTCTCAACTAGAGCGAAGCATCAAAGCAATGTAGCGAGTATCGCGGTATATCATTAACTTTACCAATCTTTGTAAACTGATCCTTACCCCGGAGCATAATTCTAGCGATCAGCTATTTAGTTTTCCATCGGTTGCAAAATCCGGCTTCAGAATCATGTATCCCTGCCTCTCCATGGTGGTGTACGTCGACATCTAAGCCCTGTTCCATTGGTTTGATAATTCCACCGTAGAATGTTCAATTTTTCCATTCAAGTTTACTTTTGTCAGCAGCACGCCCTCCTAGTTGCCCTCCTGCTGAGATCCGGTATGGTGTGGTGTTGTATTATATGATTTCAAACGTTCAGAGATATTAAGAGACAAAGGCCGTAGAATAGGCTTTAATCTTCTAAAACTGGAATACAGGAGCTGTAACAGAAAAGGAGAGACGTGAGATATATATACGAGAAAAAGGTGAGTTAATGAATCACTACATATAGTATGAAGGCACAAACCTGATCCAGAGAAAGTGCCGCACAGTCAGACTGCATGTGGGCTAAGATACTGTCAGGCTGCCCAGGCCTAGACAGATATGAGAAATAGAGAATGAAGACGGTAGTGAGACTCCAGCATGTTTCAGCATGCAGCTTACAACCGGTGGTCAATCAATTTAGCACGGTGTTAGCCGCACAGCACAGAAATGCTACACGATTGCACATCCGGTGCCTCTGTGTTATTGCAATGAATTTACCTACTTGCTCAAGAACCAATATTCATTCACACTCTCTTGGGCATGGCGTTTCTGGGTCGACAATATTTCGCCAAGTGTACAGTGCTACCTGTAATCATGAAGCTGCTATACTTTTTAGCGGATAGTTTCATTGTTCATTTAGAGAGATAATACGAAGAATATTTACAGCGCCAAAATAAAACCGCATTTTTCTGGCAAAGTGCCTTGACATTGACTATGTTTTTGCCGTATTTTAAGAGAGAATCCTTCCCATTTAAGTTAGGAAAACGTTGATTTACAGGAGCAGATACGGATCCTGTCAATCCAGCTAAAGATATTCGGTTTCTAAATGTTTTCCTCCTTCGTTGCCTGCTGAGTATCGCTCGCAATTTGTTGCAACATCATGTCAGACACATTTGGTGAAATCGGAAACAAATCTACACACATTCGACATAATCTTCAAGGATAAGAAGCGTATTACGAAACTGATTTCGCTTGCTTGAGCTTCTATATGCTAGAATAAGAATTCGCGGTCCATCATTGGCTGCATATGATGCTAGGGACGAAAAATTGTTACGCACCGTGCTAATGAAAGTTTGTGTAATGCCCACAATACTTATTTGTCAAAGGTTCGCTGCTATTATTAGGCATCACAATTCATGGTGCCCTGGATGTCTGCTCGTCCAATGCTAGCAAATTTCCCCATTGATTACGGTTTTGAGAATGAATCCCTATTTTCATCGCAAAGTAGCATCCATGGCATGCGGATGCCGCAACATGTCCCTACAGATGGTCGATCAGAATGCAGTAAAAATTGGCATTTCGCTTGTCCATCTGAAACAATTTTCTCTGTAGGCAAGACGAATTATTGATCTCGGAGTTCCATATGTTTAGGAAATGAATAGAAAATTTGATGAATCATTTTGAGTAAACTTGCCTGTCTGAAGACAACTTTGTTGCCATCACAGTGCGGAAGAGGCAGCCAGATATTTGGAAGCATATAAAGCGCTGGAAAACAAGCCACCTGACGGTCTCATGCCCGAAACCGCTTCGGCTTCAGATCTCATGGCACAGGTGACGGATTTTCTTACCGCCATTCGTCCTGTCACAAAAGCTGATGCCGCTTCCGTTGTGCAAAATTTCAAGGTAAGTAAAAAAGTCATGGCTCGTAGACGTTTCACAGATCACCGTAATCGCTTTGCGCGTTTTATGCATGAATAACATTATAATAATTTAAAAAAGAGTCACTTGTGTATTATGTTGTTTGCCTGCCCATATCCTTCATATGTCACATCTGTTCATTGTCACGCAGAGCAGGCCTAATTGCATATTAACAAAATAGCAATCGTTTATGTTTCCAACCCAGAGCAAACCGAAACAGATCACAGTGGTTTCCCGAGGTGTATTGCAACAGATGTGCCCAGCTTCACTTGTGCACCAGCTGGGATTCGGTCCGAATTGTGATCTCCGATACAAAACAATGTATGCTCCTTAGTGCTCATTTCCATCACACACTCTGTTCTCTTAATCTCTTGGTTAAAATGTCTACTCACGGATTCCCCGTAACCCCTGGGGACCAGGTTTTTGTGAGATCGATCGAATTTTAAGTGAACAAATTTATCCACCAATCAATCCCAAGGTTCCGAATGAGTATATTTTGTACCATTGCGCTTTCACCCGACTGCGTCAATGTGACATGTTCTGAATATCGGGATGGAGTCGCAATAAACCAATCATTGGGATTCAATGCTCGACTTTCAAAATGTATTATAATTTTCGTTCACTTGATTGACGTCACGTATAAATACTATTTTTATTATTCCTTCATAATTCTAGTAAAAAATCTTGTCTTGCGAATCAGACTTCTAAGAGTTGATCAAGCCACCGATCTGAGTTAGGCCGATGAACGCGTTTTAAGTAGTTTGTGAAAAATAGTCAACCGGAAGTGATCGAGCAAAGCGCTTGTCTCTGGCTGCAGATTCGAGTGAACACGGGTACACCCTCTTCAAAAACGTTGCTCTCATTGAGTGTCGGATGAGCCTGCTACGACAATATCGCGTATCGAAAACAATCACACATATTCCGAGTCCAGACTGTCGTTGTTGCCCAAATTCACTACAATTACACTCCACCTCGTCTCCGGCTGTTTGCGCTCTAAATGATAAAACGATGTTACGTGAATATCGAAAGTGTAACAAGATGGCTAGCAAACAGAATCACGGGATGATTCAAGGTTAAGCAGCCAACGGGGAAATCTCAACACTTGAGAACATTTTAATCTTAAATCTCATACATGCGCATCCTCGTTTCAATCATATTCTCGATGGTCTACTTTTCCTTTACGTTCGAAGTCAATCGCAGATGTGATTCGCACCGATAGCGAAACGCTGGAAAATTGTCCCGGATTCGGTCGGCGAAAGGTAAGCGTCTTTCGATCATCGGTTCATATCCCGCAGGCACAAAAACTACACGAAGTATTCCACATGCCTTTTATACGCGAGACTTCTTGAGCCGTGAAATAACTATGTACTTTTCCGTGCTTTGTGAATAAATATCGTCCTTTACCGAGGTGCGCTCTATTTTAATCTATTGGGGAAGGAAAAAACTAAAAGCTTTTATTTGTAGCTATCTCAAATTTCGGGTATGAGTTTCCAGTGCGAATTCTCTTACACTGGAAGAAATTCTGGCATACGTGGTTTTTTACGGTTCCACTACGATATATTTTTGTTTTCAAATGTGGTGGCCAACGAGAAAGTACTTTGGTATCATAGCACCCCTGAAAATTGTCGTTCAAAAGTTTATCGTCAATCTTTTTCACACAAGCTTCCCGCATCAATCATTGATCACGTGATTATTTCTTCCAGCCTGTCAAGCTCTTAGAACACGTTTGGTAGTGGTCATCAAAATTTTTCATACTTTAACATTTATTTTAGTCTGTGACTCGTTAATCCTAATTCCTTGATGGATATCCATATAACCGAAACAATGCTGTCGACAAAGAGCGAGCCCCATTTCTATTTATTACAAAATCACGCTAAAACCACTGGAAAGCATGAATATTCAAGCATTCTCTCATTTAAACCACGAATAAATAAAACTCGTTTTTTAATTCTTTTTTTTAATTTAATTAATATGGAACAAAATTTTTAAATTGCCATGCTACCTATCAAAGAAATTACAATTTCCAATCATCGGACACCCAATTCCTCGTTCAGGAAGGATTCCGCCGGAGGAATTATATCGATTCCCTGAAAATGAAAAAAATATGGAAACGCCACTTACAATTAACTCATCAATGTGGTTTATGCCGTGATACCAGACCCACGTCCAGATAAATATAGCATTGAAATAGGCAAATCGATCCATGAAATCATCTCTATCCGTCTTGTCCCGATAATTATACCTTTGTAAAGAAACGGTGGGTAAGCATGGCGTTTTGAATCGTAGCAGCGGTTAAAGCAACAAGTCGGTTGATGTGGTTACGTATAAAAGTATATGAAAATAATACACTAATTATTGGCGACATTTGCCCAAAAAATAGTGGCAAATAAGAGAAAGTCATCCAAATAGCTAATTGCAGAGCGTCGCTAGCAAAGTAATCAGCTGAAATAGCCAGCCCTGAGTGCAACACTGAATTGCGAAGCAGTACCACACTGTGGTTATAGTTTGCTTTTATTCGCTAAATTTGCAGGCAAAATGCGCTACAGACTAGCGGGAATTCAGCTACTCTCATGTTGCCTAAGCGTAGATACTCGAAAAAAGAATACCAAGTTCAAAGTGACAATAGTATTCCATATTTCGCTGATGTAAGCCAGTTGCTTACTGGAAAATAGGTCACGGGGTTTTATTGGCTGTCTACCTGTCAAAATAGATCCAGCTCGCTGTGTTATGAAGCACTGCCCTTAACCAATAAACGAGTTCGATTCGTTGATTGGTTGGAAATTGGACACTGCTCTTAATCAGTGAAAACATTCCATCTTACTGATCGGTTTGGACTTTGATTAATGTTTACAATAAAAGCTCATTTGCATGCATCTCCATCACACACCCCACGACCGGTTTCGTGCTGTTTCCACTCATCAGGCAGGGACAGTAGGATCATGATCCGCATGCGCTTGTCTACAATCATTATCGATAGAACATTCTGGAAATACCGATCTGTGTTATAAAAGCAGTGCTTACTCTTTTCTAATCGGAGACCGCGATTCGGGTGCAAATAAATCGTTATTTGACGATCAATTGACTTTAACCTTTTCTACGTTGGTGGACAGTGATTTTTGGGATCGACTTGGTCGGGAATGCTTTAGACAGAAACCACCAACACAACAATTTAGCGACTGAGATGTTATACGAATTTTCTGTAGAAGCACAACACGCTGCTTGGCACCCTGTCTGGCCTGATACCTGGCTACATAATAGGATGTTGATGACGATGGATGCAGACTTCTACGATTGGGCAAGCAGTACCGCGGTACAAAGACCGTCGGTTGCAATAAAACTAATCCAGGTTCTTTGCAAATTCGCTTGGCTATCACAAACTATTGCCATATCAAAATAGCCCTCGGTTTAAACATGTGCGGAATTAAGGGAAATTGTGTACGGTATGCGAAACAGAATCACTTTTGTAAAGAACTTACCTCGGGCGGGTTGACACTTTCACGCAGCGTTTTGACTGTGAAAAATTAATCTGTTTGACATTTCGTAAATGACGCAATGCTGGGAGAAATCTTGAAATCATCGATAACTCTGTAAATTCGAAACGGAATGGGCTTAATAAATTATAATGAGTGTACATTGTGGTGCTCACATCCACTTCACTCACATACCACAACCGGTTTCTGGCTGTTTGCCGTCATCAGGTGGAGACAGTAAGATCAGGTTCAGGGAACCTGATGAGTGTGCAGTATTTGAAAGTGTGCATCAAATAAAGAAGTCAATATTTAAAATAAACATTGCAACAAGAATACAGAAAATGGCTTTATTCGTGTACACCAATTTTCAGCAACAATATTAAGTCAACCAAGTAGATGTTGCTATGTGTTAATTTGATTAAAGGAATCCAAGAATGCTGTCTGCAATAGGGTTGTGTGGTCAATTTAAAGAAAGAGTCGAGTTACGTTAACCGCGGGTTCACTGTGAGACAAGGAATAAATCGTAGGCCAGGATAGGTGGTCGCTTAATCTTGTGATAAAAGAGATTTTATACTCTGCTTTGAACGATTGGAACCATAAAACAGAAGACTAGCTGCAGGTTCCTTCAAGTGGTGGTGATTTGCGTAGGAGTGTGACTAATAAGAAATTCATACATTGATAACATGCCCGAATTTGAAGAATGAACAATGTGATTCATGCATTTCTCAAACGTGGTGGCAGGGCTGCCTATTTCACCGTCTCATCTTAACTTTTCGGGCGACGATGGTATGGTATGAAAGCGCAAGCCTGATCCAGGCAAAGTGCCGCACAGCCAGACTGCACATGGGCTAAGATACTGTCAGGTTGCCCAGGCCTAGACAGATATGAGAAAGAAAATAAAACAGGAAATGGTAGTGTGACTCCAGCCTGTTTCAGCATGCAGCTCGCTACCGGTGGCCAATCAATTTAGCACGGCACAAAGTACTGCACGATTGCACATCTGTGCATCGGGCGACAGTGCCCTAAGGAAAGATTGGGCATGCCCGCGGGACGCTACGCAAAGCGGGTGTAGCGCATCATTTATTAGAATACGTGATTTTTGTGCCATACTTTGAGTCGAGTTCACAATACAGTCGTGCGTGATATGTTTCTCCATGGTAGCGGAATCTGGCCGATTGGTTGTCTTGGCGTATTTGGCACCTATTTATTAGGAATAGTCGCTTGAATTTGGCGCAATGTCACGTTGCTAATGTACGTATGAAATCACAAGTCAAAGTGCCGCACAATCATAGAATGTAGACGGGCTAAAATACTGTAAGACAGATAAGTGAAACAAACTAGAGATGGTGGTGAGACTCCAGCGGGTTACCGCATGCAGCTCATTGCCGACAACAAATCATGTTTAATACGGTATTAGATGCACAGCATGGAAATAATGTACGATTGTAAATCCGTTTGCAAATGTCCGTCAATCGGCGTTAAGACCCAGAGGCCAGGAAATCGGAAAATGCTTATGCTAGCATTTTTGTGATAGTTCGAACACTCACCATTTATTGTTTTCAGCTGTTTTGGAAATGAACGAAAAGGCGAACATTGCCATACTAGATGTAAAAATTGGAGTGGGAGTATATGCTTTACATAAGTCCATGTACAGCACGTGAACTTCTATGCCATGCTCAGCAGCGCCCGTCAATTGATCACGAGCAAGCATAAGATTGTTCAAAATAGGAACGGTGACGTCGGAACCCGTGTTGAGCTTCAAATAAGAGATGCTGATTCTCGGCATAAACAACTAACGTGTCTGCAATGACGGATTCCATTACTTTAGACATGACTGACAGTAAGGTGATGGGACGGTAATTGGATGCTTGAGATCGAGAACCACCTTTTTGGATCGAAGTGATAGAACCACATTTCCACACAGCGGGGAGACTATCGAAATGAACATGATATTGAAAAAGGCTGGCCAAAAGTGAACACAATGATGAGGCACACTCCTCATTAGTTCGTGGGTGAAAGCCATTAGAGACGGCAGAGTTCGTTGTTCCCAAGATTTTCAGCTTACGAAGGGCAGCTTCGGGTGTGTGTGTGTGTGGGAGTTTCCAAAACGGTCACCCCAGGTTTTGTGTCTGAGACGGTTAACAAATTGGAAGAGCCGCATGGGGTTAGCAGCAAAGGCACAAAATAGAAGGTAATGGTCACGCAAACGGTCCTTTCGAATAAGGGAGGTAGTCTTGTTGCAGTAGCGAAGGAAGCGTTCCCATTGTGCTGGATGTAAACAACTCATTCTGGTTGTTTTGTGTATCCACTTCATCGTGCGACTACGAAGACAGTTTTGCGTGGGCTTGCTCAAAGTAAAATCCTTGAGTGTTGTACATAAGGAATACAAACAGTGGAGTTGGGTCGAGTATAGATACCGTTCAACATAAAAAATGAGATGTACAAAGCGAGAAGGGGGGTACAAAGCGTTGTCATCGGCATCGTTGAACGTAGGCATGATACTACCCGGTCGCCTACACCGAAGTAGGGGAGATTTCGTTTAGGGGTCCCACCCTGAGCTTTTACCCACAAGGCAGTGGAGCGAGAGAGGTTCGCACCTATCGGTGGCCGGTGACCGACGAAGCGGTTCATACGCCCTTTTCTGGGAATTTCCAGTTCGGAGCCCGATAACCCCGTTGATAGGTTGGTGACTTCAGTTTTTGCCTGTGCACCATACAATGTCCTTGGATAGGACAAGGGGCAGTGACTTTTGGAGCGGCGAGTCACATCCGCCGCGTCGTGATGTCATCATTGGATTTTTGTGGATTTTTATAGGGAGAACGCTTACCAGGCGAAAACCCACCACACCCTCAGACACCACCGCCGAACCTTTCGCTGAGCTCGGAGAACCGAGCCCACCCAGCTGGCACCACGTGGAGGTATTTCGGCAAGCCAGCCGTGTGACTTCGAATGCATGTGTGAAGGTTCGCGGCTTTGACACCCCAATAATAGAGGACAAAATAGAGAAGCAGATGGTCACTATCGCCAAGGTGTGGCTGTCGTTTTACGGTTTCGTCAGTTAGAATGGGATCCAGTAAGGATGGTCTATTATACGAACTGAAGCGTGTGGGTTAGAACGAGTGGTTAGACAACTGGTATGTACGTATGAAAGCACAAGCCTGATCTAGACAAAGTGCCGCACAGTAAGAGACTGCACGTGGTCTAAGATACTGTCAAGCTGGCCAGGCTTACATAGATATGAAAAAGATAATACATCGGTAAGAAGTACCAAGTGCTTAACTGCCATACAACCATGACATAGTAAAATATTCTAAAAGATATGGGGAAGGGCGGGAACTAAAATGCTACTGAACCTATAAAGGATTGGACACAAATGCACTGGGATCACGTGTCTACACCTCGAATCAAACATGCATTCAAGCAAGTGTTGTGAACCAGTAGAGCGACATCGACATGACAGCTTCTTTGTGGCCTTCACTGTCACGCATCATAACAAGCTTTCCTCGCCATTTCACTTGGCAACAAACAAGATCAATCAAACATTCCAAGTAGATGTCACAAGACTGCCATTGAATACCATTTTGGGACATATCATTAAGGGTAAGAAGCCACTGCGAATTTTGGACCCCAACCTGGGAGACGGTTCGCATCAACCACAGCTAGTTTAACAGTCAAGTTAGAGTCTGGTCACCCTTACAACGACGCCATTCCGAATTAGGAGTGCCTAACAAAACCGCGGTAAGAAAATTACGATTTCCCATTCGCAATACGTGGCCTAACCAGCGAAGTATATGCACGTTAACTTGTTTTTCTATGTCTACGTCACTATCAAAGATTCTGTTGCGGATAGTTGCGTTACGTATCCGATGGCGCCAAATAACTACACTTGATCTAAAAAGCGTGTATCATCAAATCCCTATCAGAGAAGACGAGAAAAAATCCACTACATTTGAGGCCTGTCATAATCTCTATCACTTTTTTAGAACACCATTCGGTGTGACTAATGGTGTAGCTTGCTTCCAGCACACTATCGATGAGTCAATTCGCAGAGAAAATCTCGGTGGAACATTTGTTTATATTGACAGTATCACGTTTGTGGAAAAGATATCGACGAGCATAATCGCAAATTGGATAAATTCTTACAGATTGCTGAGCACTACGGACTGGCACTCGACCGCAAGAAGTGCACCTTCGCCACATAAGAAATCTAGTTATTAGGATATAACTTGACTCGGATCGTTCCAAACCATTTTCTCACCCTGCTGATCTGAAATCACAGCAACGGGTTGTTGGTAAGTTTGCGTACTATTCTGAGGTTTTCGAAATTATCTGATAAAATCCACCGGCTTAGTCACAACACGAAGTTTCCGTTGTCTAAAGATATCTCGAATAGCTATGAAGCTCTCAAGGTAGAATTGATGGAAGCTGCAGTAATGACAGTAGACCGGAACGTGCCCCTGGTGATTTAAGCTGATACATCCGATATTGCTATTTCTGCGACACTGAACTAAAGTCATGTCTCTGACAAGCAACAAATGTTGATAGACAACAAAACTAGACACCGGGCAAGAGCAGCCTGCGGGCCTAATTGACGCAGCGTTTGTACATTCATGGCATCTATGTATGCAGACGTACGTGGTTTTATAAAGTGAGTTCTGGTGTTAGGATATGTTAGGCTTCGAAAAGGTTTATATCAGCCGCTTATCATACTGGATGCTGAATGATGAGAATTAAAAGGCGGGGAGGGGGCAGAAAAAGATAAAAGAGTAGAGTCAGCAGTAGCGTGTTTTCGTTTACCCGCCCTGCTGTATGCAGCAGGTAAGGCGACGGCCGATGCATTATGGAATTGGAATTATTTGTTATTGTCCTGATGGTATATGGGCTGTGATACAGCCAGGTCGCCCATGCTTAGACAGGTATGTATTAAACATTACAGCACGACAGAACTTCCGAATATTTTCAAATAAACTTTTTAATTCTTAGGCTAGAAGATTGACAAATAATAGCAGTTCTGTTCTGTTTAGTTTGCACAGGACGATTTGTGGCTGAGTCGCCAGTCGAGCGGTATGGCATTTCAAAAAAAAGATATTAACGAAATTCTTCTGATATGAGGGTAATCTGGAATGCAACCGAAAAATTCCCCTCAACAATAGGTGAGGAGAGGCATTAGTACGTTCCAACGACAACAGAAGATCATACCAA
Source organism: Atriophallophorus winterbourni (assembly GCA_013407085.1). Classification (NCBI taxonomy): domain Eukaryota; kingdom Metazoa; phylum Platyhelminthes; class Trematoda; order Plagiorchiida; family Microphallidae; genus Atriophallophorus; species Atriophallophorus winterbourni. The sequence continues at coordinate 27,053 of JACCGJ010022559.1, forward strand.
CTGTTCAATTATGGATACAAATTCAGTAATAAAAATGGCACAAAGAGTCGTGTCTCTTCTTGAAACTTCTTACCGAAGTGCAACAAACAACCTCTTCAGGAAGACAATTCCAGTTATTTACTACACTTTCACCGATGAAGTACTTACGAACATTAAACCTGCCAGAAACCGGTAGTGGAGTGTAAGGGATGGGAATGTGAGCATCACAATGCATTGGTCGGGTGGCACTTTTTCATTTTTAAATGATTGTGTAAATATATATGTATATTGGTCTTTTATAAGCGCCTCGAGCGTTTGGCCAGGAATCACTTCGTGGTTCTGTATTTGAACATCGTGGTTCTTTGTAAAAACCCTATATAACAGTGGAATACAAGTATATTTGTTTACACATAAGGTTTGTTAGACACGAGTTTCCTTTAAGGACGCCATGCTGAACAGAGTTCAGCAACCAACAATCACCTAGATGGCACCAAATCGGTTCCCATAAACTAAGGGAGAACGTGACCAGCTAGAAAAGTGCAACGGCGGGGGACGAAGAGAGCACAAGGATTGAAATCAATTCCTTATGTGGAGCGAGTTCAACGCCTCAACCTCATGTCGCTCAGTATTTGGCGTGTGCGATACGACGTGCTGTTAACACGTCGCATATTACTGGGAGCTTATGGTGACCGTCGCGCTGAGACTGGTCCGTCGCGCTGAGACTGGCCGTCGCGCTGAGACTGGCCGTCGCGCTGAGACTGGCCGTCGCGCTGAGACTTGACCTTAACGTGGTGCGATGGTTTGTGTACCTTCATGACCCATTGAGCTATACTGGGTGGTGCCTTTTGGTGCCAGCAGAGCTACTCATACCAGGAAGGTCGATGGATAGAGGTCAGACAAACTCAGTCTCAAGCCACTGCCTTGTGGTTCAGGCTTTTTAGCCAAAGGCTCCGGGTGGGGCCCCCTAAGCAAACCCCCTACTTCGGCCTGGGCAACCGGGTAGTATCACGCCCACAAGCAATTATGAAAATAAAGGTAAAAATGACAGATCCCGTGCTCTCGCGCTCTCTGCTCTCACGCTCTTTGCTCTCTGCTCAAAATGCTTTACATGATCTCACACTGCATGCAAACTTTTTCAATAACTGTTTTCCGTTTTGTGGTTCTTTGGTTAGCCCTGACAGAAGTGCAGCTTGTTCATCGAGGTTTCCAAATTCAGCTACTTCGAATATTTTGCCTGCCTCGAATGCCTCCAGAGCGTTCTTCCGCCCACGCGTACCATTCAAATTAGCTGCGTTTAATGTACGGACTTTAGCTATCATCGGACAGCAGGCAGCCTTGGCTCGCACGCTTGATAGCCTCGACGTCGATGTGTGCTGTTTGTCGGAAACACGCATGCATAACTCTAGCTCAGTTACACGATTGTCTAACCCTTCTAACTTACGGAAGTCACACTATCTACGTTTGTCCACTGATGACGATGCCATGGTATCTGGTCAAGCTGGTGTCGGAATCGTCTTGAGTGAGCGAGCTGAGGTCGCACTGTTAGACTGGATCCCAGTCGACAGTCGCCTTTGTGCAGTAAGACTACAGGGTTCATGCAAAAAAGGCCGATTCCGCAACCAATCCCGCGACCTGTTTGTGGTTGCTGCCTATGCACCGACTAACTGTAGCTCTGAACGTGACAAGGATGAGTTTTATGGAAGATTACAAGAACTCATTAGACTTGCATCGAGGAGTGACATCGTTGTCCTAGCTGGAGCCATGAATGCACGTGTTGGCCGTCTATCCTTAAACGAGCATTTCGTGGGTGGACGATTTGGTCTCGATTGTCATCGTAATGACAACGGCGAAAGATTGCTTAACTTGTGCTCAGAGCACAGACTGTACCTTGCCAGCACTAACTTCCGCCATTCGAAGCGCCACTGCTCCACTTGGAGATCTCCATCGGCGGCCTTGTTCACGCAAATTGACCATATTGCTATCAGCTAATCCTGGCGAGGGAGTGTGCAAGATTGCCGCTCCTACTGGGGCACCTGTCTAGAGTCCGATCATGCGTTAGTCTGTGCTAAGCTCTCGATGCGTTTTGGTGGGAAACGTAGAAATGTTACAAGGCAGTTGAATGTTGCTAGGCTTAACGATCTCCCGGTTCTCCGAGGGTTTCAGGCCAATTTGAGTCTGCATCTGTCTACAGTTCCCCAAAATAGTATCGATGACAAATGGAGTGGGATTCAAACCTCCTTGGAAACAGCCGCGTTGGATAGTTGTGGGTTGACTTCCCGTGTAGCTCAGCACTGGGTTTCTGCGAAGTCTCTCCAATTAATGGACCAACGTCGGTTGCTTTCTGCTGATAGCATACATGATGCGTCACGAAGGCTTATTAAACGTAAACTGGTTGCCAGTTTGAGAACCGACAGGGAAAGTTGGTGGAATTCTAAGGCTACGGAAATGGAATCTGCGGCAGCTGTAGGCAATTTCAGAAAATTGTTCCAACTCATCAGAACAACTGGAAGCGGGCGACCAGGCATCAGTGAGTTGATAAGTGAAGCAGATGGTTTGCCAGTTTTTAACATGCACAGACGCATGGAGCGATGGGCAGAACATTTTGAAGCACAGTTTAACTGGCCTTCTGCACCCACTGATATCGAGAATACGGAACACTTTACCCCATGGTCGATTTCTCTTGAGGCTCCGACTCAATCAGAGATCTACAGTGTAGTCCGGAGCCTTAAGCGCCATCGGGCATCAGGTGCTGATGCTTTGCCTCCGTCATTGTTCAAAGATGGCGGTTTCGCTTTAGTTCGCGAACTTCAAACGCTGTTCGCCAACATATGGGCTGAGGAACGCGTTCCGATCCCTTGGAGAGAATCAATAATTGCTCCTATTTTCAAGAAGGGACGGCGCGATTCCTGTGAAAATCATCGGGGTATCAGTCTCATTTCAGTAGCTCCTAAAATACTGGCGTCCATTCTGCTTCACCGATTGAGTACCAAACGGGAAGAGCAACTCCGTGAGGAGCAAACTGGGTTTCGTGCCGGCCGAGGGTGCATAGATCAAATTTTCACACTCCGTCAGTTACTGGAGCAACGCCACACTTTTCGCTAAACC
>JACCGJ010022560.1:0-25933 GCA_013407085.1 Atriophallophorus winterbourni
CATTGGAGGCATTGTGTCAAGCGTCGTCTTCAAACTGGGGATGAGCAGATACAGCTCTCGGCTGCTGAACGCAGATCTCGCCGCCGGCGTGTAAATGACGCCCTACAGCAAAGTTCTGACCATCGTTGCAAGCGCTGCGGGAGAGATTGTTCCTCCCGAATCGGATTGTTTAGTCATTCAAAAATCTGTAAAACATAAAAATTCATTCGATTGTGATGTACATCCATGGTCGACATCGACCGAAGGAGGCCAACAACCAATAACGCTTCAAACCGAATGGCATTGGGAATATTTTTGAACGCCATGTTTGGATGCGCCAAATTTGATTAAAAGTCATAACAAGGCTTTAACATTTTCTGCTATCCATCCTCAACTTAAAGGCTCACTTGAACCCAATCTTACAGATAATAAACAAGGCTTCGGTTCGATATCCTCAGTTGCACAGAGTGGTGTTGGAATACAGAATCACAAGATTCCAGGCTAGGCGCAGAAACGCATATGATTAGTCAATGCATTTTTACCTGCACTTACACTTCATTCCCAGTTTTGCGTTACTTACACTCACCGGGTGGAGACATCAAGATCAGATCCTGCTAGCGCTGATAGTGGGTGGATGGCAGACAAAACGTGAACGAGAAACAACTATTTGCTTGAACGAAACTATACTCGAATTCTGTTTTGAACATCGTGTTCCCTTTGCAAGAGTGGCTCCATAGTAATGCATTTTTCTAATTTCATCGCCTAATACCGATAGTGAAGTCCAAGTGTGGGGGATGCGTGCAACAAAAAATTGTAATTAAATTAATCGATTGATGTGCAGTGTCATGATGGAAAAAGTCCATCTAGTTAAGCGTTAATGAGTTCATTCGAAACCGCCGATAGCCATCGTGATATAAAACCACGTCCTAGTGCAGATGTGAAGATGACCATGAACAGCACCCACCATTCTGCTTTGACGCAGCCTTTCAGATCCTAACACAATACCGTTGCCTGACGGTATTTATAACCGAGATGCACCAGAATTAAACAAATGGTATGACCATTTCTCATGCATATCTACAAAGTATATATAGGACGTGGTTTTATATCACAATGGCTATCGGCGGTTTCGAATGAACTCATTAACGCTGAACTAGATGAACTTTTTTCCACCACGGCATTGCAAATTAATCGATTAATTTAATTACAACGAAATATGCACGGACGTCAGTCTACGGACATTCGAGTTTCACTTAAACGAAAATTCACCATACGGTTTATGATGAACGGGTTTGAATGCAATCCAAATTCGCTGCTACTCACTACTGCTGGTAGTAAGCTGCACGCCGAAATGCGCTGGAGTCTCACTACAATTGCTATTCCCCTCCTCTTATTTGTCTATGCATGGGCAACCTGACGGTATTTTATACCATGTGCAGTCTTTGACTGTGCGGCACATTGCCTGGATCAGGCTTGTGCTTTCACACCATACGATACTGTCAAGCCCGCTGTTGTAAGGTCACTCCTATCAGGTAAATTAATGGAATGCACACTTCAACCTACCGTGTTTACATTTACTTCTCTACAGGTTCCATAGTTTTCACACACAAAACTACATCCACTTGACTGTACGTCATTTGAACATACGTATTGGATACACATGCATCGCCGTTCCCGACGTATCTATGAAATGCAGCGTTACTGCAGTACTGTGAAATTTCTTATCCGTAGACCAGAGGTTTTTATAAATCAAATGATTGAGAAGCGATATTCTCATTAACGCGTTTGCTACACGAATTAGCAAATTTCGCTAGCCGTTTTATCATACGTCTTTGATTAGCCGCTTAGTCTACTCCAAGTTGCTAAGCACGTTACCTATCGCTAAAACTGTGCCCCAAGATTATGATAGTGTTGGAGTGCAGTCTATGACTACACATCACTCCGTTTGCATAAATGCTTGAAATAATTATAAAAATGCAATAACAACAAGACAGCTGGGTCAATTCCAGTAAGAAATTCAAAAAAACGATCGTGTAATTTTACGCAAACATCGATATTTAGCACAGAAGCATAAAAACGGAACATCAAAATCGACCTCATTTGCGCTTAGCAATTGCTGCGTCAATAGCTTTGATCCGCTCAATCAATGGAGGATGGGAAAGGTTAAATAGTGAATACAACCAATCTATGATAGAGAACGACAGATTGTCTTTATGCAAGACAAACAGAGCAGATCGCAAATGTTCACCGAAACCCAAATTGACAGCGAACGCATCGGCTTGAAATTCAAGGCGGCGAGACAAAACGGTCATTAAGAAAGATAGAATAGTGTTGTAGGGTGAAAAAATGAACTGGAAAACAATCATCAGTCGTACAAGAACGGAGACGGGTGAAGCAAATCCGAACGAATGAAAAATCCAATCCATGTTCATCATGGAAGCGAACACCACAAACATTAATAGTAAATTTGCTTGACCGATAAACAAGTTAATGAGAGTATGACCGAGTTTCCAATGGCCTAACTCATGCCCCAAAACAGCGACAACTTCTTCGTCTACAGCACAGCCACGAGAAGAGTTTTCGCTTTCAGTTGTAGAAGACACAGGAGAAGTTGCGCCATCTTTTTCGGGGAACTTAAAATCTCGAATAAGTGTATCGTAGAGCACGATACGTTTATTTTTCCAAAATCCGTAAAAATATGCATTACTGTGAGCAGAACGCTTGGAACCTTGAACAACCAGAAGTTTTTTCAATGGAAAATCGATACTTGCAGCCAAAGCTTCGATTTTCTGCCGAAGTGTCCCATCGGGTAACGGCTCGTATCGATCGAAAAGTGGTGCAATAAATTCTGGGTGAATAAACATCATGATGAAGGTGACGGCCAACAAGAAACAGTAGGCGTAAATGTAGAAATATTGACCACCAGATTTTATAATCCAGATGAGTAGCGAAAAGATGGGCAAACCGATTAGCAAAGAGACCACGAACATTTTTAGAAGATCTTTGAAAAAGAATCCCAAAGTCTGCTCGTTGAATCCATGTTTTTCTTCCAACACGAAAATGAAATATAAACTCCATGGTATGGATTCAATCAACAGGATAACGCTTATATAAAAGCAGAAAAGTATCGAAATGGATAGTTCGCTTTCGGAATTGATTCGCATATCGAATCCCAGTTTACGTCGAGTGAATTCATTCAACGAGCTGACATGAATCGTTACCTTAGTCCACAACCACGGGAGAACGGCGTAGTACAATATCAAGGTTAATATGATCATGCCGTAAGTATAACGAACAAAAGAATAGCGGCTTTTGTCGAGAGCGTAGGACTTAGATTTTGCGAATTCCTCATCGCTTATGACAGTAGACAATTCTTGTGGGGGACGTGTAGCCTTTAATACAGTCATGTACTGTCGAATGTTCAAGTAGGTTTCCCATGCAAAAACAAACCACAGGAATACCACACAAGCGGAGAAAACACAGTGTAACAGTGGCATTTGAGTATAACCTTCTTTACCATTTATCCACTGTTCCAAGGCTCACTGAACCTGATCTTACTGTCTCCACCTGATGACGGCAAACAGCCAGAAACCGGTAGTGAAGTGTAATTTCGTTGGATGTGAGCAACACATCACTCTGGTAAACGAGTTATTTGACTTAGTCAAAATGTTTCGAGATGAAGCCAGAGGCAGTTTTGAGCGTAAAAACCTTAAATCTAGTTAGGATTATCGATTATAGGAAGAACAATAAAAACCGAAATTGATGTTTTTCTCTTGGAATGTTTGCTTATACCCTCTAAAAACAAATCTCACACAACGCTGAAAAACCTTACACAACAACATTCTTTGAGCATTATCAATTTTCACTATAAGTTGAATGAACTCATCTCACAGTGTGCATTTTCAGTAATGAATTTCATCTTCTTATAATTATGTTAATCTAACGTTTTTTGGCAAAGAGCACAGAAAAATTGAAACAGCAACAAAATAGGGTAAAAACTATGGGCTCATTGTTCTTTCTTATCATAAGTGTGCTACAACGCCGATGGGATACTACAGCAAAATATAGGTTGGAAACATTTACAATGGAATAGATTTGTTACCTAATTTCGCTTAAATTTATTAAGGAAGTTGAGGTATACAATTGATGGGTCAAGGAGTCAAGGATCTGTGGTTGAAAAGTTAATACTTTAGCAGATCAAAGGAGTACGATATGAATGTCAATTCGTTTATATCAACTGAAGAGTCCTGAATATAAACATTCATGTTTGATATCCTGGGGAACGCGGCAGTGGATCCATGGTTGCAGAATATTCGGCATGTTTGAGCGAATAAAACTGTGTCGCACTCGTCCTGCCGAGAGATAACACTCGACATTGACGAGGAATAACTCGGACTCTACCCCTCATATGTGGCGAAGGTCATTACGATAAGCTACAAACGGGTGCTGATCATTTGGGTGCTTCATATCATAGTGAACGTTTTAAGTGCGATTTCAACGCCTAAATCAGATTCTAGATTCGTGGGAAGAGTATGATGCAGAGAATGATACCAGTATGAAGCACAAATGTACGTGCCTTGGAGACACTGACCAGAGGAGGCAAACAAGGAACATAAAGCAGAACAAAAAGCCGCGGTAAATGAATTTTCCCGTACAAATAATGAACAAAACTGCTGTCAATGGCCAAAGCCAGTGAGCCGAAGAACAAGATAAGCACGAGTGACAACAATACGCATTTCTGCCAAACAGGAAGCAGGAGTAAATTGATGAACACGTTTACTCGGTGGAAAATGCATGAATGGATCGATAAGAGTGATACTAGTGACTAAGTGATTAATGCAAACGAAACATAGTCCAGCTCGCCGATAAAAATACGATGGAATCCAATACGGGAGATTTCGACAGTATGAGAGATTTAGATTGGATACACTAAAATGTATATTCGTGAAATGGGTAACAGAATTTCAATGAGCGAATACACTCTTTTGGTGGTTTTCAATACATCAAATTTCCGTTCAATGATGAGCTGACATTAGTGGTATACGGAACCTACCACATCGAAATCCTCAAAGACATCATGAAACACACACTAACGAACGCTTTGGGCTGAACAAGCAAACGAAAGTACCACAGACATTGTCATTTTCGTAATTTATAAATTGACGAGAATGCGGTAAATTGAATTTTCACGGAAAATGTACATCCAATTAAATGGCCAATATACCAATTCTTTTTTTCACGAAATCCTTTTGAGCTTCTTTAAAACAGTCAGATGTGCACGGTGAAGCAATTATTTAACACCCTATGACCAGATTGCGCACTTCTCAGGTAACGGCCATGTACCTTTTCGCGTGTCTTGAACAAGCCAGAGAATTATAGGTCCTGTCGTAAATTTGAACCCACTGTGGCATAATATTCGCAGTCATTTAATGTTTACATCGTAATACACAATCATACGGCTCCATTATTATCAACTTTTCAAAATCATTAATTATCATTTACACTTATTCTATAAACCCATCAATATTCCGTGGATGAAAGAAATATATTCAATTTCAATTCTTACTTTCCCTACAGGTCTACTTGAACGAAATACAACTGGCCAGTTCAGAGAACCTTGTTCCCGTGGGGTCCATATACACCTTGGGACTCAGCGGTGATTCAATGGTAGAAAGCATTTATTATGGGCATCCCATTGCGATGAAAGAAGCGATGACGAAAAGCAAACCACGTGATCTTACACCGATCGAATGCCGCCTTACGTTTGACGATATTAAAGACGATGAAGACGATGGACATGTGATGCGAGAGTTTGATGAATACAAGACACAAACAGCCGTTCCAATGAGCCGCAGCGTTAATGATTTGTATTGGGTAAAACACAAAAAATCAAGTCCCGGAAGATCAATTTATGATTCCTATCAACTTGTGTTCGATTCTGAAGAAAGCGAAAGAGAAGAAAGTTCCAGAACCACAAATAACCATCATCAATCGACGATGCAAGTGAACGAATATCAGCAGACAAATAAAATGCCATTGTTAGATAATCACGAGTTCCCTTTTGATCTGCCAAACTCATGGATGCGACCCGAAAGATATGACAAAGTTGAACGAAAATTCAATGGTCATAACAGCAGGAGACGCACTTCTTCGTTGGCACGAAAAGCAAGATCCACGAGGGAGGCACGAAGCCTTATCAAGAAGCAATATCGTTGTGACGGTACAATTGTAACCCAGGATTCGCAAGAAAACGCAAATTCCCTCAAGCATAGATCCCATTCACTACAGAATGATGATCAACCGAACCAGGAGGCCTCTTTGGATGATATCCCTTCGTTATTATATGAGGCAGATTGTACCAACAAATATTCAAGGAACCATTATAATGACAGTTCCATATCATTCGTTAAAAACAAACAGCCAATCAACAACGTGGGAACAGGAAACAAACAGCAACTACCCGAAAAACGTAAACCACATATTCGCAGACCGATATCAGCTTTGGACGGTCTTTGGGATGCTGTGCTTCCAAAAGCAACCATTACTTGCGAAGAATTACAGAGGCTGCCGGTGCGTTTGAAGAATAGTGATAAAAATCAAACTCTCAACAGGTCAAAATCGCTACACGCATTCAGTGATACGGAATGCGATCAAACCCGGGAGGAGGAGGATGAGGTTGTTTACAGATACATAAACGACACCGGTGATCATAACAACATTGGAAACAAACAAGCAGGTTGGATGGGTCATCCAACCGGGGCAGCCCACGGCCCTAAAACCAGTAATGAAGATTCCCTCATTGCGAACACAAGTTGTAGCGAGCAACTCCACACGTACGAAGAAGAATTTTCTGAGTTAAGTGAAGAAATTAATGAATACATTTCAAGCCCAACACCGATAAACCCTCGCGTATGTTCAACAGACAAACTAACGGAGCACCGTTCTACAAAACTCTCTCCGCCGGTGTTGCTTATTGACACACAAGACATGGAAACTAATAATTTTACCCAGAAAACAGAGCAGGAATCCTTGTGGCCAAATGTCAGGAATGAAAGAAATAATCTCGCAGAGGAAACGAAAACCGAACTTTGCGATACATTGCGTTCTCTTGACATCGTCAGAGAATATGGTGATGATGATGGTATCAGACGACTTCTTCGTGCACAACACAATCAAAAGTTATTTCCAAGTAGTTTGCCTTCGAGGAAGCTACCGATAAAAGGATTTCCACCAGAAAATAACATACCCGCTATTTCTAACGGAAAGCGATCTCCAGAGCATCCATCAATAGAAACAAGAAAAGGAGTTGAGTGCTGTCCAGCGAAAGCAACCGAGACGGGCGGATCGAAATCGCAATATATTCGCGAGCCGAATATGTCCAACGGCGATGTGAAGTTCAACCGCACACCAGAATGTCAACCAGCTAAGCAATCTAGTACATTTCAAGATACGGCTAAACAGCCATCAGCAAAGATGAATGGAGTGAGAACGTTTGTCAATGCCCCAAGACACTGGTTGACCAGAAAACTCTCCTCCTACCGGAAGCACAATGCACCCATCCAACCTAACCCGATGCCTGTTCTTGTCAACGCTAGTAACTCGAATGCTTAGATAACGTGTTGATTTTACTAAACGTAAAACTCATCAATAAAATTTTGTACATAAAGTCAATCAATCATTTCACTTACACCGACCAAACGTAAATAAAACGGCATTTATTTTTATAATCGTCGTTTTCCTTCAGTAAACATGGATGGAATCACAGGCCGTCAATCAGTGGAGTTAGTCGGAGAGACTATGCATGTGACAGGATATGAATTTCAAGAGTAAGGACTTTGTTCCAAGCAATTTATTTGAGACCGAGCGGGAAATCATATTCACGAATGGATTCTAACCTCTGAAATTGCTCAAATAAGTAATCGATTAATGACACGATCGTTGTGCCATGAGAACAATACTAGTAAGTCTAACAAAAGGGAAAGTGTTATTTCAAAAGAGGATCTCAGATAGCTTCATAAGAAATGATGCATATGAATGATAATGAGTCTTTTGAAATAAAGGCGGAAATATCACAGGTGAACAGTAGAAAACTTTGGGTAAAATACAAAAGAAACTAAAGTGGGAAACAAGTATTCGCTCAATGATAAATGTACGCAAGCGGGACACATAGAGCGGAAGCCTATGTACAGTGGAACCCACATACAACGAACTCGCTTACAACGAATTCCCGGTTTGAACGAACACACCATAATTTCCCAAATAAATCCCTGATTTATAAGCCTATTTAAAACATTCGTACAACGAATCTGTTCGTCACAATCTCGCTTATTGCGAACACTGTACACGTTCCCGACAGCTATGTTTGTTCAATAAAGTTCATACATAAAACGAACTCAGTTTGCCTTGCCTTTAACCCACAACGCTCCGTTAAGAGTGACCTGCAGTGCGCTAAGAATAGAACTGACACAGCTTGGCGAGACACAGACAGCTTGGCCTACAGTGGGCTAACTGACTCGCAGGCACGCGCAAGAAAATCACGTGAATTCTCTGTGATTGGTAATCACAGATTCATGACAAATTACAATCAATCAGGCGAACACTTCATTTATTGTTTACACGTGTACAAAAAACGGCGCCAAAATCACGTCTGACAATGCGTTTTACTTACAACGAGCTCCGCTTTTAACGAACATTTTACTCTCTCCTCAGCGATTCGTTGTACCCGGGTTCCACTGTAGTTCGATAAGTACACCATTAAGATGTGGAGTCCACTTTAATTTAGCAGAAATGATGACGCCTAGGTATTTGACAATTTTCTCAATATTAAAAGATTTAGACTTTAGTCTAGATTGCGAAAGAGTACGGCAGATAGTGCCGCTCGACACCTTTTAGAGGACTTAGAGAGAAGCAGCGGAGAGTAAATTGGATGAGGTACGTGGAAATTACCATTCATAATCAGGCAGGAATTCAGCGCTAAACGGCAGATTGTCGCAGCTGACCATGGGTCACGACCAATTCAGTAAGATAATATTGTATAGTGGAAAATAGCAAAACGATTAAACAAAAGTATTGCGAAACGGTATTGCAGCAGTCATTAGATATGTTGCGTTGTTTAAAAATAGCTTTTACCAGCAGACGAAACAAAGTGCTCAGCAGGACTCGTTTACTACTTCAAGATTTTCCTCTGGCCATTTATGAGCTTGCTCCGTTTACATCGGCCTTCCTCTAGTAATAACACTTGCTTTCATGCCAGAAACAACCGAAAAATGATACCCATACTTCAGCAAAAACAGCGTCATGCAGGAATCACACAACAGGTGCAGTGCAGCAACGCTGACTGGAAATTTCTTGAAATATTACAATGAAAGCTTGACGTTTAATATTAAATAAAGTCAGATTCTACAATTAAGCATGAAGTTCGAAAAGCAAGTTGGAAGTGACCGACTGGTGTACAGATTGTTACCGAGAGGTAAAAAATGAAAATTTATTCTGACTCTGTGCTCAACACAATTTTTATTAAGTCAAAATCATCATCATTTGCACGTTGAAGTTTAACTTCATGCTGGGACTAAGCTTTCCAGGAAACAAGTCGAACCTTATACTACTGTCACGATTTGACTATTAGATACTGATTCGTGGATTGCGAGTGCAACGCGTAAGATAGTCATTTGATGTGAGGTTTAGTCGAAGGAAGGCTTGAGTATGACAAGTGATTTGGTTTGTTGAGCTCGGGTCGACTGAAATCGGTCAAAGTGAAACTTCATATACCTAAGCTATCAAGTGATTTGAAATCAGAGCGGTAAAGTTTATTAACACTTGTTCTCATAAGCTAACTGAAGCCCAAACAATTTGTTGATGTAAAATCATGTGTAAATACCGTCGTTCGATGTCGACCATGGATGTACATCACAATCGCATGCATTTTGATGTTCTACAGCTTTTCAAATGACCAAGCAATCCGATTCGGGGGGAACAATCTCTCCCGCAGCACTTGCAACGATAGTCAGAACTCGGTTGTAGGGCGTGAGTTGCACGCCCAATGGTCGACCTCCTAATCGCAACACACCATAGAGTATGTCTTTCGGAATACGACCATTTTCCATTCTGTAAACATGACCAAGCCACCGCAGGCGGCGCTGTCGTAATAGGGTGAACATACTCTGTAGACCAGCTTTTGAAAGCACTTCAGCATTAGTCACTCTGTCCATCCACGATACTTTCAAGATACGACGGATGTTCCGTAGATGGAAAGCATTCAGCTTCCGTTCGTGTCTTGCGTGGGTGGTCCAGGTTTCACTGCCATACAGTAAAGCATTTAGTACGCACGCGCTGTATACCATCATCTTTGTCTTTACTCTCAGCTTGCGGTTACCACAAATACGAAAGTTCAATCCGGACAAAATGACAGCCGCTCTGCCAATCCGCTTAGATCTCCTTGTCTAGTGAGAGGTTATCACACAATGGTTGACTGTACGCCATCTGAACATACGTATTGGATATACATGCATCGCCGTTCCCGACAGAACTATGAAATGCAGCATTACTGCAGTACTGTGAAATTTCTTATCCGTAGACCAGATCTTTTTTCATAGATCAAATGATTGAGAAGCGATATTCCCATTAACGCGTTTGCTACACGAATTAGCAAATTTTGCTAGCCGTTTTCTTATACGGCTTCGATTAGCTGCTTAGTCTAATCCAAGTTGCTCGGCACGTTACCTATCGCCAAAACGGTGCCCCAAGATAATGATAGTGTTGGAGTGCAGTCTATGACTACACATCACTCCGCTTGCATACATGTTTGAAATAATCGTTATAAAAATGCAATAACAACAAGACAGCTGGGCCAAATCCAGTAATTCTAAAAAACGATCGTGTAATTTTACGCAAACATCGATATTTATCACAGAAGCATAGAAACGGAAGACGAAACATCAAAATCGACCTCATTTGTGCTTAGCATGCTTTGCTTAGCAATTGCTGCGTCAATAGCTTTGATCCGCTCAAGCAATGGAGGATGGGAAAGGTTAAATAGTGAATACAACCAATCTATGATAGAGAACGACAGATTGTCTTTTTGCAAGACAAACAGAGCAGATCGCAAATGTTCACCGAAACCCAAATTGACAGCGAACGCATCGGCTTGAAATTCGAAGCGGCGAGACAAAACGGTCGTTAAGAAAGATAGAATAGTGTTGTAGGGTGAAAAAATGAACTGGAAAACAATCATCAGTCGTACAAGAATGGAGACGGGTGGAGCAAATCCGAACGAATGAAAAATCCAATCCATTTTCATTATGAAACCAAACACCACAGACATTAATAGTAAATTTGCTAGTGTGATAAACAAGTTAATGAGAATATGATTGAGTTTCCAGTGGCCTAACTCATGCCCCACAACAGCGACAACTTCTTCGTCTACGGCACAGCCACGAGAAGAGTTTTCGCTCTCAGTTGTAGAAGACACAGGAGAAGTTGCGCCATCTTTTTCGGGGAACTTAAAATCTCGAATAAGTGTATCGTAGAGCACGATACGTTTATTTTTCCAAAATCCGTACAAATATGCATTGCTGTGAGCAGAACGCTTGGAACCTTGAACAACCAGGAGCTTTTTCAATGGAAAATCGATACTTGCAGCAAAAGCTTCGATTTTCTGCCGAAGAGTACCATCGGGTAACGGCTCGTATCGATCGAAAAGTGGTGCAATAAATTCTGGGTAAATAAACATCATGATGAAGGTAACGGCCAACAAGAAACAGTAGGCGTAAATGTAGAAATATTGACCACCAGATTTTATAATCCAGATGAGTAGCGATAAGATGGGCAAACCGATTAGCAAAGAGACCACGAACATTTTTAGAAGATCTTTGAAAAAGAATCCCAAAGTCTGCTCGTTGAATCCATGTTTTTCTTCCAACACGAAAATGAAATATAAACTCCATGGTATGGATTCAATCAACAGGATAACGCTTATATAAAAGCAGAAAAGTATCGAAATGGATAGTTCGCTTTCGGAATTGATTCGCATATCGAATCCCAGTTTACGTCGAGTGAATTCATTCAACGAGCTGACATGAATCGTTACCTTAGTCCACAACCACGGGAGAACGGCGTAGTACAATATCAAGGTTAATATGATCATGCCGTAAGTATCATGAACAAAAGAATAGCGGCTTTTGTCTAGAGCGTAGGACTTAGATTTTGCGAATTCCTCATCGCTTATGACAGTAGACAATTCTTGTGGAGGACGTGTAGCCTTTAATACAGTCATGTACTGTCGAATGTCCAAGTAGGTTTCCCATGCAAAAACAAACCACAGGAATACCACACATGCGGAGAAAACACTCACCGGAAATCCGGCAATAGGTTCAAAAAGGATATCAGTAGACATGTTTGCAAAATCTGAAACGTTAGAAAGATTATTTGGGATTAACCCTGCTGACTTTTATTACAAAAAATGATTGGCAATATTTAGAGAACGTTGGAAATATATAAAGCAAATATCGTGAGTAAAATTGATACAACTATAACAGTTCAAGCGATTACAATCAAGTATCCAGCATAATTTATGTAAAGTACAAATCACGAACAGCAGGGGAGGTTTACCAAATCTTACTATTTGTTATCACTATTTGGTTATAACACGATGAAAATCTGGTAGAACCATGTTCAATTTCAGCACCGAGGAAAATTGAATACTGATGCTTGCTCTTGATTGTTGGAATAAATGCTGGTATGTATGTAGGGAATCACAGACTTGGATCCAGGCAGTGCTGCATAATCCGATAATGCTCGTGGGCTAAGATACTGTCAGGTTACCCAGACCTAGACATAAATAGAAGAATAGTCAATGAGGCTCCTGTATGTTTAGTCATGAAGGTAACGCATTCCAACCGCTTGTTCACCTACAATTATGTAACTGGGAGAAAACTGTCGAATGGCATATGATTTTGACAAGCGAAGATGGAACATTGTTGCATTAGACTTGCTTGGGAATAATAGATTTTCCGAATAAAGTTTTAAAAATACACAATATTGAAATATGTATCGCTGATACACTTTGTCGTGTTTCACAGCCGTTTTGTGCTTTGCTTTAATGTGAAACTATATACGTATTATACAGAAACTAGGAAAAAATAATGCGTACTTAAGTTATTTACATCATGACATCACTATGTACCACCACTCTGGATAAACTTCGGGCTTTATACATCACGATGAAGCAAAATTTTCCCGTTTTAGGAGAAAATCTCAAACGGGACTGACCAGCCCATACCTAGAAATTAAAGGACTACCCAAAATTTTATCGACCTCCCAAGCGTAAAACACTTTACAGATACTATTTTCTCCAACTTGTAGAGGGTCCCTTGTTTCCGGACAAATCATAATCCTTCAACGTGTCTACGATCTAGACGTTAAGTATGAATAAAAGTGGTCTAAAGCTGATGTTTATAGAAGCGGAAAGCTTTCAGTGGAGTCATTGACGAGTGCAAGAAATGCAATTAATAAAAATCAGACTTAAATTAGTCGGAATATAATTGAGTGGGCATTCGATTTTTTGTTTAGATTTTTTGAACAACCGTCCAATATCTGCGCGAACTGAACTTGCTCGTCGTTAATGATATTAAGCTTGGATTCCCGTAATTACCCTGTTAGATTTGACTATGTAGACATTCCACCCAATGGAATCGATGTATAAAACACAAGACTGGATCCAGCCAGATAACCACACAATCACAACTTTTACAATGCGATCAGCTTGCCCAGGTCTAGACACATTTATAAAAACGGAATAATGGCGGTATGACTCCCGAAAGTTTCCGCAAGCAGCTTAACACCATACGCATGTGCAATCGTGCAACACTTCCGTGATGTGCAGATAGCACCGTGCTGAAGTAATTTGCCCCAGGTAATCAGCTGCATGCGAAAACACGCTGGATTCTCAGTGCCATTGCTGTTTTCCTCTCTAATATCTGTGTAAGCCTGGCGACCTGACAGTATCTTAGCCAACATGCAGTCTACCACTGTACGGCACTTTGTCGGATCGGGCTTGTGGTTCGATACATACATACATTACCGGTGGTAAATGAAGTGAGAGCTTAGAATAGATTGACGCATGATTGGACGAATGTGCAATTGTACAGTAATTCTATACTAGACAGCAACATCTCGCTAAATTGATAACCATTTTAGTGAGATGCATAGAGTATGATATATATATATATACATATCATATATATATATATATGTATAATCTGATGGTTTAGGTTACTATATGCTCTATTGCCGATAGTACAGCTTTTCAATTTGAGGTAAATAGATTTTACTATTGGACAGTAACTTGGCCGCTTCAGATCAAACGACAAAATATGTACTAATGATTCTTGGGTTGTTAACGCGCAGTACATTGGCGTTCATTCAATGAAAGTGGTTAAGATTGTGAGCTCGTTACTTGATCGATTGAACCTTAATATGAAAGAATCAGAAAAGCCGCGCTTGATGAGCAAGCAGTTAATCATTTTTTGTGATCAGGCTCAGTATGTTCTGTATTTATTTTTTGACTTACGTAAAATCTGTAAAAAAAATATGGCTTACAAACAACATTTCCTTATACTAAATGCGATCTTATGAAAAAGTGATGGCGGGCAATGAAGATACAAGGAATTAAATCAATTTCGTTTAAGAAAAGAGTGATGAGGATGAAAGCCGTGCTTCTTGGCATCCCACACGTTAACTTCGTTAACTTCCCACTATTGCCGAGCCTGAGGTCATTCCATCTCGCGGAGACTGGACCTTAACGTGGTGCGATAGTTTGTCTACCTCCGTAACACATCCAGCTAGGTTGTGTCTATCAGGCATATTCGGAGCTATTCATACCAGGAAGGTCGCATGATAGAGCTCATAAGAACTCGGTAAGAGCCCACTGCCTTTTCGGTTAGGCTCTGAAGCCAACGGTTTTGATGGAGACCCTGATTGTTATCCTGTCTAGGCATGGGTGACCTGACAGAATCCGAACACATATATCAACATGACAATCACAAATAACTTCAATTCTATAGTACGTCGACCGTGGCGCACCATAAATTCAGTCGCTTCACCTGCTGCATACAGCGGGGTGGATAAGCGAAAACAATGAGCGAACTGACTGCACCTTTCTTTCCACCAGGTACTATTTACGCTACTCCGGTGACGCTCTTGCTTCCCCTTTAGGCCAAGCGGGTGTAGGTATAGTTATGAGCTCACTTTAGACTGGATTTCCGTCAATTGCAGGATGTGCGCCGTCCGACAAGCTATTTCTATCAACACTACTTCCCGAACTCAAAGTAAGCGCTGCTTATTCGTAGTAGCCACTTAGGCTCCAACTAATAATAGTACTGACAGGAAATATATCTTCTACGACGAACTCTGTACACTCTCATGACGCGCAAATAGTTCTGTTATCGTTAATCTTACTGGGAATATAAATGCTTAACTCGGTCGCCGTGATATTACTGAGTCACAGTACGTTGGTTTATTCAGTCTCGATGCTCAGCGGACAGACAATGGTGATCACTTTCTTCGCCTATGTGCACAGCACATGCTATTTATTAGTAGCACTTGGCTTAGACATGAAAAGCGGCAATGTGCAACTTGGCCTCCGCCTAACGATGATCAACTATGGACACAAATTGACCACCTTTCAATCAGCGCTAGATAGAGAGGCTGCATTGAGGATGGTCGCTCATTCAGGAACATCAGAGTAGATTCTGATCACGCGCTCCTTTGATCGAAATTTATGTTAAAATTCCCTGTTCCGAAGACAGTCATCTCTAAGCGCGTAGTTTTCGAAGATTTTCGGATCCTACAATTCAGCAAGCCTATCGCGGCGGTTTAGAAAATAATCTTTTCAATGTGGTCTCCGAAAATATCACAGAGCTGCGGAATTCGTTTGCTACTATAATACACGATGCCGTGGAGTCGGTATGTGGCAGTTCCGGCTATATCAGAAGGATCTCCCGGGCTATCCTCCAATTACTAGAAGAAAGGCGGAGGATTCCCTCTGGTTCGCAATATAATGAAGAACAAAAAAGCGTCGGAAATAATCTCAAGCGTATTATTCGATCTGATAGGGCAGCGTGGCGGCTGTAAAAAGTTGAGGAAATGAAGATAGCCATTAATTCGGGTAACGTCCGAAAACTGCTTCAGCTAATTCGATCTACAGGTTCTGAAAGCATCGAAATAAGCGAGACAATCACAAAGAACGATTTGACTATAATAACTAATTAAGTGCGCTGCTTATCTCGTTGGGCGGAGCATTTTCATGGACAATTTAGCTGGCTAAAAACAGATGGACCATTGCCCTCTGTTTCAAATTGTGAACCCTGGTGCGTTGATTCAACGCCTCAGAGAGAAGTACAAATCAAGCAAGGCATTGAGGAAACGAAATGATTGAAGACAGTTTGATCTCGTCGATTGCCCCGGTTGTGGTCAAGCTGGGTTGCGATATTCTATTGAGCACTCTAGTTGACATTTTCCGTCAAGTATGCGACACAGAAACTATTCCACAGTGCTGGGTATAATCTATAACCATACTTTATTTCAAAAAGGTGTGCGTACTTTGTGTCCTTACTACCCTGGAATAAGCCTTACGCCCGTCATTCCCTGTCTTCTAGCTGAAGCATGTCTTCGGCGCCTTACATTACAAAGGGAATCAGATATTCGTGAACAAGAAGCAGGATTTCATGCTGGTAAAGAATATGTAGATCACATATTCCTCAAACATCGCCATGCTTATTGGCAGCCAGGTGTAGCGATCTTTCTTGATTTTAAAGTGCTTTTGACTCGGTCAATTGGCACGAATTATTAAATGTCTTATTACTTGAAGGTGTGCAACAAAAGTACGTTAAAATATTTCGGGCGCTTCATTTCTATAGTTCTGGGCGTGTTAGGGTTTACAATAGCCTGTCAACCAAACGGGTCGCTCAGAGGAGACTCCATCCTTAAGAGCAAAATAAAAATATTCGGTCAACCGATCCTTTTTCGCGATCTAACGGATGGTCGAAGAGCACAGAATAATAAAATAAAATTTTTAAAAGGAACCATTCAACATTACCATAATAAATACCATTAGAACGATAGCGAGCGCTGGATCCCTAACTGACAAACAAAGTAACGGTATTGAAAAGTGGTGGGAAAGGTGGAACATGAAAAGCTACAATTGGTAGAAAAACAAAAACGTGAAGCGTACACGCAGAAATAGACCGTTGAGGTAAACGAGGCTGTCAAGTATTTCGATAAAAGGCGTAATAAGCTGAGATTCAAACAGCTGCTCTCCAATCATGGACGGGACTTTAAAATATTAAGATAACATAAAAATAGACAATAAACAGTCACGGAAGTACATATATATCCTGTTAAAAACCCAAGTTTCAAACTACAGGCTTGATAAATTACAGCTACACGTTCAGGTTACACTGCACAATCCATCCTGCGGTTTGTAAAAGCTCCTCGCTTTTATACCGTAATAAACTATTGACTATTGACTATTGATTGAAGAACCTATATGGCTATGCTGGAATAACTGGTAGTGATAATTTGCTCTGTATAACAACAATTGATGGTGAAAACGATCAATGGATGAATATATTAATTGAGAGATAACCAAGGTGTGTGAATATATAACAGAAATTAATGAAATACTTGTAAAAGCAAAAAATTAACTCAAACAGAAACTTCTAAGGTCACATTTACAGAGCGATTTTCCAATGCGTTAAAACACAAAAATTAAAGAGTAAGAAATTAATGTAATATGTACTCAAGGCCACCGCACTACAACCATGAGTGATTTTTGGATGATCACCGTCTTCAGGTGGGATATTGAGGTTAGGCTCAGTGGAAAATGGTAAACAAGGTTAGAGTTTGAAGCCGCTGTATTGTTAGACTTCGCACAACGAACTACGAAGTACTAAATTAATTAATTTTTGCACTAGTGAAACAGAGTTCGCAAGCAGTTATGCGTCGTTCTGATAAAATAGCTTTCGTTTTTGATGAGATTTGCTTAACGTTGTCCGACTTTTGCGGTAATAATTTGGATATATAACAGTGATGATCCAATGTCGGGCGAAAATGAGGTAGTAAGTACTAAGCGCTGACCCTTTAAACTGGTAAAGTATATTGCGCTGTTCATTGAAAAACAGATGTGACGAATATACATATGTCACTTATTGATTATTAACGTACTTCTGTTAAATGCCGGTGAAGTGAATTTCTTTCATTGTATTTCGGTATTCTCAAACATCCAACTAATGCTGAAACTAGCCTGAAATTAATCCGCGTGTGCTGCCTCCATATATATATATATTATATATATATATATATATATATATCTATATATAATATATATATATACTATCTATAATATGGAGGCAGCACATGCGGATTAATTTTAGGCTAGTTTCAGCATTAGTTGGATGTTTGAGAATACCGAAATACAATGAAAGAAATTCACTCACCGGCATTAACAGAAGTACGTTTATCAAATAAGTGACATGGTATCTTTGTCACATCTGTTTTTTTCAATGAACAGCGCCAATGAATTTACCAGTTTTACAGGGTCAGCGCTTAGTACTTACTACCTCATTTTCGCCCGACATTGATCTCACTGTTATATATCCAAGTTATTACCGCAAAAGTCGGACCACGTTAGCAAATCTCGTCAAAACGAAAGCTATTTTATCAGAACGACGCATAATGCTTGCGACTCTGTTTCACTAGTGCAAAAATTAATTAATTTAGTACTTCGTAGTTCGTTGTGCGAAGTCTACAATACAGCGGCTTCAAACTCTAAACCTTGTTTTACCATTTTCCACTGAGCCTAACCTCAATATCCCACCTGAAGACGGTGTGATCATCCAAAATCACTCCTGGTTGTAGTGCGGTTGGCCTTGAGTACATACTTACATTAATTCTTACTGTTTATTTTTGTTTTTAACGCATTGGAAAATCGCTCTGTAAATGTGACGTAGAAGTTTCGGTTGAGTTAATTTTTTGCTTTTACAAGTATTTCGTTAATTTCTGTTATATTATATAGATATATATATATATGCTATATATATATATATATATATATAATATACCTATGCCGGTTGATCTGCTTCTTTATATCGAAATTATTACCCAACAACTTATTTCGGAGAGCATCGGTGCGCATACGATTGTACAGCTAACTCCTAGAATGTTGCGGAGACACCGGTTGTCAAATACTTGGAGACGCTGAATGTGTTCTTTACGTGAGGTCCAGGTTTCGCACCCATATAGTAACACAGCCCGAACTGTCGCTTTATAGACTCTACCTTTGAGTAACAGAGACAGTCCTTTCTGGCGCCAGAGGTGACCTAGGTTGCGGAATGCTACGGTCGCTTTAGAAATGCGTGCCGAGACCTCGTCATCTAACGATGCAGAATTATTGATACAACTACCTAGATACGTAAAACGATCTACAATTTCAAGGGCCTGGTTGTCAAGTAATAAAGTGCTGTTTGATATGTCGATGTCCTGCAGCAGAACACTACACTTAGAGGGTGCAAAACGCATTCCAAATGCGGGCACAATACTAGATAGCATTTTCAGTATCGCCTGTGCATCTGTGTACGAGTCGAAGAGCAGAACAATATCATCGGCATAATCCAAGTCGAGAAGCGTGACGCCTGACATTATGTGAACTCCGAAATCTGGAGCACGATCGTTGAACAACTCCATAATTGCATCAATTACAAAATTAAACAAAAACGGAGAAATCGGGCATCCTTGTCGGACGCCACTTGTGGTGTGGAATTCGGGTGAGATTTCGTTGTAAACCCTAACGCATCCGGATGTATGAGCAAAAAGTGTACGTAGTATGTTGACATACTTTCGCGGAACGCCTTTCCACAGCAAGGTGTTAAACAGGACATTTCGATCGACTGAATCAAATGCTCTTCTGAGGTAAAAAAGATGGCTATTGTCGGCTGTCAATGAGCGTGCCGCAGTTCTAAGATCCGTCCAAAAGTAGAAATGTGATCGACACAGCCTCTGCTAGGCCGGAAGCCAGCTTGCTGCTCTCGGATCTGTGATTTCCTATGCGATGTTAATCTTCGAAGACATATGGACGCTAATAATCTCGTAATGATGGGAGTGAGACTTATCCCACGGTGATTAGAACATGAGCTTCGCACACCTTCTTTAAATATAGGTATGATAACCGATTCACACCAACTCGGAGGGACGGATTCTGATAACCACACTTCATGGAGGAGATCGCCTAGTGTGCTGATTAGGACTTGGCCACCTTCTTTTAACAAGACAGGTGGTATGTCATTCGGGCCAGCAGCTTTGAATCGTTTCATGGATTCGATACATTCTATAATTTCTAAATCATTAGGGGATCTACGCTAACAGGCCAAAGATCACACTGCTTCAAATGAGGGAAAGATTCTGTTGGAGGCGACCAGCTGAATTTTTCTTCAAAATGTTCGACCTAACGTGAGAGGCGGCGTTTCTTATCAGTGATAAGAGTACCGTGTATTTCAGCGAAAGTCTCACTCACACTTTCTTTCGCAGGCCCAGTCGATCGAATAAGTTGGAAGAGTTTTCGCACGTTACCCGCATTATTTGCTATTCCCATTTCTTCAACCTTATTCAGCCATCACCTTTCTCTGTCTAGTTTTAAGCTCCGTTTAAGTTCATTCCTCACGCGTCTACGCTCTGTGTTGCGTCCAGGACCATTAGGTATATGGCGTCGCTGGTGAAGAATTTCTATAGAGCGCTGTGAAATCCAGTGGGACTTTTGGGTTGGTTGTGTAGTCTCACAGGCTGTTATTGCAGCAGCTCACATAATCCCTGCTATTTTGTTCCACCTTTCATCGGCAGTTGCACACGCAGAAACTGGGAGTTACTCAAGGTGGTCCTATAAATGTCTTGAACTGTAGGCAGAGAGAATTTTTCGACCACAATGCGTTTCCCATTCGACGGCTTCGTACCGGAGAATTTTAACGAGAACCTAATTCGTAAAAGAGCATGATCTGAATCTATGCAGGTATTCCAAAAGAAGCGGCAGTCCTCAATGCAACCTCTCCAGCGAGCACTTATGGCGATATGGTCGATTTGGGCCGAAGGTTGGCTTCCATCCGGCGAGCGCCATGTGGTAATTTGACATCTTTTATGGCGAAAGGAGGTGCTGCTAATGAATAATCGAGATTGTGCACAGAATTGTATGAACCGCTCACCATTATCTGTGCGTTGGCTTTCAAGACCAAACTTTCCACCTAATTGTGATTCAGATGTATCTAAGCGACCCATTCTGGCAATCATATCATCCGCTAAAACAACAATATCGGAGCTTTTCGCACGTGGCAGAAGAGGATAGAGATCGTCGTAGAAAGCGATCTTCTCGTCGTCGGAATTGGTGTTAGTCGGAGCGTAAGTTGCTTCAATAAACAAGCATCTCTGATCAGAAGATTTTGAGTTTGGTCTAATAATAGTGGCTAGTCTAACTGCGCACATCCTGCTATTCCGAGGAATCCAATCGATTAGACATGATTCGGCACGTGAATTCAGCACTATACCAACACTCGCCTGTCCTGAGATGGCAGCTACAGAATCACCAGAGCAGCGCAAAAAGTTGCGAGTTGAAAGGTTTGGGGCAGTAAGTTCAGTAATTATGGACGGATCATATAAGCGCGTTTCCGATAAACAGCAAACATCAATAAATAGACTATCTAAGACGAGAGCCAATGCAGCTTGCTGGCCTATTTGTCTGAGAGTTCTGACATTCATGGCTCCGATGTGAGCAGAGGTCCGTGGTTTCAGAAAGTGGTAAGTAAATTCGCGAACAGAAAATGTTCCAACATGTTCAGCGCGGTCTTTTCTAAAGCTGAGATTGACAGACGGAGAGTTGGTGAGAATGGATGGGGGAGGGGAAGTGTCAGAAACAGTTTGAAGAGTAGAACAAGCAGTAGCTTGTTTTCGCTTACCCGCCCTGCTGTATGCAACAGGTAAGGCGACCCTGTTTATCGTGCACGACGGCCGATGCACTATGGATTTGGGTTTCGTATTAATAGTCATGGTCATGGTTGTATGCGGGCTATGATACTGCCAGGTCGCCCATGCCTAGACAGGAGAACAATAAGGGTTCTCGACCCAAGCCTTTGTCTAAAAAGCCTGACCCACAAGGCAGCGGATTAGGTTGAGACCGTGTTCGTCTGACTTCTATCCATTGACCTTCCTGGTATGAGTGACTCTGATGGTGCTTGGAGAGCACCACCCAGCATAGCTCAATGGTTCGTACAGCTACTCGAACCATCACACCACGTTAAGATCCAGTCTCAACGCGATGGGATTACAGTGGTACCGCTTGTTATAACCCAAGTAGTAGTGTAACGTGGCCCCGGTCCCCTGATTTTACCCACCCAAACGTATGCATCTGTGTGTGATTTCTGAGGCAACGTCAGGCAAGGCGATAGCTGACGAAGCCAGCCAGTTACAACATCCTCGCAATTGCTTGTGTCTACGTCACACCTTGTGCAGCTCAGCAGGAGATCGCAAAGCTGATTGAGACGATCGACAGGTTGTTTCAGTCAGCTCTCAGCGTACGCATCTTAAGTGATTTCAACCTTCCCGACGTAGATTGAACCGTCCCTGTAGATGCAGTCACCGAGCAATCCAAAAAGTTTATCGAATGGCTTCATGATCATGCCATTTGATAAGCATGTGAGTGATCCTATGAGGTTTCGTAATGAATGCACTCCATCCGCTCCAGATCTCGAACTGTTGTCCTATCTGGAAGCCGATGGACTTTCAAAATACCTACCACCTAGCGAAAGCAATCGTGTGTATATAAGCTTAAATGCAGTATTCTGTTTACATATACCTATTGCTCGCCCAAGACGCAACTTTGACTTGTAGACCGGAGTTTACAGCTACAGACTTCAAAATTATTCTTCGGATTTTCTAACGATTTCAATGTTATTGTAAACTGAGATAGAATTTTCAAGTATCTTAAAGAGTTGAAAAAGCACGCTTCGCTGCAAGTTGTGAAAAATTATCAAATGCCCCCTGGTGGACTCATCGAGTTCGTCGGTCTACCCGTAAACAGGATCGTTTATGGCTGCAATGTAAGCTATCGTTCAATTCTATTTCTTGGGTCTGCTACAAAATCGCTCGGAACGCTTATGCTAAAACACAGCGTCTGCTCAAACAGGAGTTTGAGTTATCCTTAGATAGGGATGCTAAATCCATTCAGAACCGTTTTTATAGCTACGCTCAATGAAAAGGCGAAACCAGGGAAAGCATTTGAGATTTGAAACTGTAGGACGAATAATTAGCTGATACCGAAATGTTTGAGACGACTGTCTTCCCCGGGTACTTCAGTGGCGCAAAGAGACGTGATAATTCGTTAAATGCTCCGTCTAAGCTGTTTAATCCACTACCTGGTGCTCTTGCACGAGATAAGGCTGAGGTGTATGTCGCACTTATCTATGTTTGCGTCAACAAAGCTGAGGGTCCAGTTGGCATTCACTCAATTATGATAAATAATCTCGTCCCAGTGCTTACAGAACCTGTATGCAAGCTCTTTTCTCTATTCTTGAACCTGGAAGTGGTTACTATTAAGTTCAAAGAAGTCACAATAGTACAAATATACGAGGTTGGTTGCAGGTCAACCCTTGGTAACTATAAACCTGTCAGGTAAACTTGCTTCGTCACGAATCATATTGAACGAAGTATTGACAAAATCTGTTAGCATCTTTGTCGGCAATCTCTACTATGTATAACTCAACATGGATTTGTTAGAAGTAGATCCTGTCTGACTAAGCTTCTTTGTTCTCTCAATACTGCCACTAAAATTATGGATAAAAGAAATTCTGTCGAAGCCATCTATCTATATTTTCGCGGGGTTTTTGATTCCATAAATTACCGCCTCCGGAGATTATGCCAGCAGCAAAAGGCATACGGGGTAGACTAATTGCTTGGATGAATGCCTTTCATACAATTAGTACATTCAGACTTTGGGTATTCGGTCCTCTTCTATTCCTGATTTACATTGATGACTTGTCGTCTGTTTCAAAGTGCCCATGCTTCATTTTTGCGGATGAT
Source organism: Atriophallophorus winterbourni (assembly GCA_013407085.1). Lineage (NCBI taxonomy): Eukaryota > Metazoa > Platyhelminthes > Trematoda > Plagiorchiida > Microphallidae > Atriophallophorus > Atriophallophorus winterbourni. The sequence continues at coordinate 24,088 of JACCGJ010022560.1, forward strand.
GTGGAGTTCATTGGATCACCGGATGCAGACATCTTGATGCACGATCTTAAACGGGTCATAAACCGGTCATTCCAGTGGGATATCACACTGAACCTAAATAATAGCCAACTCTGGTCAGCACTGGTTTATAAAGTTTCACATTAGGTGTCGGGAAATTCTCTCAGTATTTCCGCTACACCGCGAGATTACTAGTTAGGACTAACTTCAAATGGGAGGAACAATGCACCGCTGCATCTCAACTTGCTCGCAAAGTAATTTTAGGCTGTGATCCGTGCTATCCAGCAGAAGACCCGATGTATTCCTGTCACTTTAAAAAGCATTAGTTTGGCCGCATTTAGAATATTGTGTCCGGGCGTGGTGCACTAACAATAAGAAGGACATCGTTCAATTTGGAAGCGTACATTGCATGATTGGGATTCAGCGAGGGAAACCTTACGCCGCACGTCTTAATTCCCTGGTAGTGTGTTCATTTACGCGTTCGAGAGGCGACTTAATTAAAACTTGTCAGATCTTGAAGGGGTTAAGCGGCGTTATTGAAAACAACTTCTTTGCCTATGGTCCAGATCTATGCCTCAGCGGGCATTCACTGGAACTTGCTGGGGAGCGATGTAGAGTAGACTCCAATAAAACTTTTCCTGCCTCGGGGTTGTAAATTTCTGAAACCGGTTTCTAAAAGAACCTATATCCTGCAGTTCTGTTGGGAATTTTAGGAATGGTTTGGACCCATCTGTGGTAAGCTGTTTTCCTAAATACTCCCTTTAATTGCTGTGCAGGATTGAGTAGTTCATTATTTTGAACGTTATCTGCTTAATAATATAAATGCTCGACTCTTGTTTTTCATACACAACTCTCGCTGTACTGGTGGAAAGAAATTTATTTTGATTTTTGCAGCATCATTCATAACGAGGTGCTTCTCCCAATACAACTTGGATAATCTCTCGGCTTCGCGATCGTCCAGGATATTAAACGCACAATAAGAAAAAACGTTTTGACAATGATGGTGCTTTCTGTCTGTATCTTTCACTACCAAAAAAAAATCAATTCTGGACGCTTATCGGCTGATTAGCCACTTGATGTCCTAAGCATACTGAGCTTAAACTGAACTGAATATTGAATGAATGATTTTCACTTATCGGAATTCCAATGCATGTTAAACCTGAACAATAATTCCTAATAGCATTGTCCCACATCCGATATATAGTATGTACATTTCGCAAAACAACAATTGGTTCAAGGCCATTTGTTCAGCGGAATTTAAACGCCAATAAATATAATGGTACCGGTTATTTCAAGTGTTTTTAGGTAATCGGTTAGGGGTATCGATATTGTACGAAACCACATCTATTGCGATGAAAAGTCTAGAAGTTTCCAGCAAAACCTGATGATTAGTGATAAGTCCATCGCGAAGATGCGCGAAGAATCTTATTGGTGATGTTCCGACTTTTTTCATTTTGGGGTTGTAAATAAATGGATATTTTTTCCTGACCATGAACCGTTTTCTTGTCCGCTGGGCGAAGGTGATTCATTGCACTAGTTTGAGGTCTGGGGACCAGTTTCATTTTGGTGCGGAATGAGAATTTTGCTGTGGAGAAAAAACTCAGAAGCGAAAGAATGTTGTTTCGAACTTTATGAATGTTTATTTAATATCAATACTCAGGAATGCCATCAATATATATATATATATATCATCGGGCAGAAGATTTAAATTAAGAAGATTGCGAATTTTTTCTATGGTAAGAAATGAAGCTAGATGTGATTTGAATTCATTTAAACAGGAACTGACTCTTATATTTTTTGGAAGAAGATTCCACAGTTTAGCATATTTAGTCAAGAAGAAACTGTTCCT
>JACCGJ010022561.1:0-20851 GCA_013407085.1 Atriophallophorus winterbourni
GTCACATTGTGTTCACTACACTGCATTGTTGACCTCGAGCGAGCGCGGCATCTGTTGAGCGGTGGCGTGCACCTGTTATCGATTAGTTTACTGTGGTAAGACGCCGGAAATTGTTTTCGCATAACTAACGGTAAACCAGTGTGATTTAGGGTAAACAAGCACTGAGATTTGTGGCTCTTTAACTTGGGGGGTGCGTGTATCGGACCACCATGCAATAATCAACGAGGATAGATATAAATTTCGGGCACCAAGAGGAAGACTCGCTTCAATTGAGCAATTGTAAATCGATGTTAGCAAGCCAACGTTTTGATTAGTAAGATCAGTCTACCTTAAAACAGGGGAAGTGGTAAATAATCAATGTTTAGTAGTGGTTTCGAATTATTTATGTTTAAAACATCAACCGTTTCAAAGGCTCAGCGAGGAAGCAAATCTTGCTGTCCAAACCTGATGACACAAACAGCCTGAAACTATGAGTGGCGTAAGTTCAAGGGGTGCGGTGAGCTCAGAAAACCTGTAGGAATATCATTGCAGACATTTGCTTAATTGGCCTGTTATATACAAAGGGATGTGTTGCTCACACACCCCGAAATTACACTCCACTGTATGAAAGCACTAGCCTGGTCCAGGCAAAGTGCCACACAGTCACTCCACTACTGGCTGTTTGCCGTCATCAGGTGGAGACAGTAAGATTGGGTTCAGTGAGCCTTGATACAGTGGATGAATGCTAAACAAGGTTATACTTGAATGCCACTGTTGCATAGGGTTCGTACAACGAACCAATTTCGGGGGATGTGAGCAACACATCAATTTGGCCATCCATAAGCGCTTTGAGTGCTTGACCACGAATCACTGTGAATCTGTGTTTGAATATCGTGGTTCGTTGTACGAACCATATGCAACAGCGGCATTCAAGTAGAACTTTGTTTATCCAGTGTTTCAAGGCTCACTGAACCTAATCTTACTGTCTCCACCTGAAGATGGCAAACAGCCAGAAACCGGTAGTGGAGTGTAATTTCGGGGGATGTGAGCAACACATCACTTTGGTCATGCATAAGCGCTTTGAGTGCTTGACCACAAATCACTGTGATTTTGTGCTTAAACATTGTGGTTCGTTGTACGAACCCTATGCAACAATGGCAACAGTATAACCTTTTTGGCCTGTTGTCGCAAGCCTGCCGAAACTTCAAGTGCCAAACATTTGTTTTTCTTTTGATACAGTTTAACTATCTTCCTGATTGACGGGGCATAAATTTCCGCTACATGGCGCTCATGTTGTGAACAAGACTTGGATGAGTGCCACCTAAACTGTGTACTTTTACGAATCGCTGCTGGCTCTTTCATCACATTCCTCAATAAAGCATGAGCGAGTCTACTTAAGGTAATTGAGTCAACCGAACTCGACCTGGCCAACTTTACACCGAAAGGCTATTTACCGTTTATAGTTAACAGTCTTAGCAACGATAGCTAATGTGGAACCTAATGCGTATCCAAAAATCACAAGGTATAATGTCGGTTGCGTTTCCAACCTAGCGAAGCCTACAATATAAGGGAAAAACTGCTGAAGATACGCACTTCAAACTATTTTTAAAGACTGGGTTTGGCTGGTTGGGTGAAGGCATCCCTTACCAATTTACTTAGTTGTGGACAGATTTTACTTGAAAAACCGATAGCAAGACTAATATAACTGACCACGATTAATAAAAGAAATAGTAGTGTGAAAGCATTTATTAATGTCAGCTTTTAACGAGGATAATGATCAAAGCAGGATCAGCGTTGCTTGTAATTCAGGCTTCATCGACTTCTTCTTCGAACTCGCCTTCATCTTCAGCGGTTGCATCTTGGTATTGCTGGTATTCACTGACCAGATCATTCATATTTGATTCCGCTTCAGTGAATTCCATCTCATCCATCCCTTCACCTGTATACCAATGCAAGAAAGCCTTACGACGGAACATTGCAGTGAACTGTTCCGAAACTCGCTTGAACAACTCTTGGATAGCCGTACTGTTACCAATGAAGGTAGCCGACATCTTCAGTCCGCGTGGAGGAATATCACACACCGCAGTCTTAACGTTATTTGGGATCCATTCGACGAAATAGCTTGAATTCTTGTTCTGGACGTTCAACATCTGCTCGTCCACTTCTTTCATTGACATGCGACCGCGGAAAATAGCAGCCACTGTGAGATAACGACCGTGACGAGGATCGCAAGCTGCCATCATGTTCTTGGCGTCAAACATTTGTTGGGTCAGTTCAGGGACGGTTAAGGACCGGTATTGCTGACTTCCTCGACTGGTCAGGGGGGCGAAACCGGGCATGAAGAAATGCAACCTGGGGAACGGTACCATGTTTACGGCCAATTTGCGCAGATCGGCGTTCAGTTGGCCAGGGAATCTTAGACAAGTGGTCACACCTGACATTGTGGCACTGACCAAATGATTCAAATCACCGTAAGTCGGGTTTGTTAGTTTCAACGTTCGGAAGCAGATATCGTACAGGGCCTCATTATCTATACAATAAGTCTCGTCGGTATTCTCCACGAGCTGATGCACCGAGAGCGTGGCATTGTAAGGTTCAACAACAGTATCCGATACCTGTGAAATAAAATATACCGGTTAGTAGAGGAACATTAAAGAAACACGGAAAGTAAACAAACGATTACCTTTGGAGATGGAACGACGGAGAATGTGTTCATGATACGATCAGGATATTCTTCACGAATTTTCGAAATCATCAATGTGCCCATTCCCGAGCCAGTACCACCACCCAAAGAATGCGTTAATTGGAAGCCCTGCAGACAATCACATGATTCAGTTTCTTTTCGAACAACATCCAACACAGAATCCACTAGTTCAGCGCCTTCCGTGTAATGACCCTTTGCCCAATTATTGCCGGCGCCGCTCTGACCAAACACAAAATTGTCCGGACGGAACAGCTGGCCAAATGGACCGGCACGAACGCTATCCATCGTACCAGGTTCGAGATCGACAAGAATGCAGCGGGGAACGTACTTGCCGCCACTAGCTTCACTGTAGTACACATTAATTCTTTCCAGCTGAAGATCAGAATCTCCATGATAAGTTCCGGTGGGATCGATTCCATGCTCGTCAGAAATAACCTCCCAGAACTGTTGAGGTAAAACAATGTTCATGAAGGCATTGGTCAGAGAAAATGATAAGAGGTTTCAAAACACCGAAAAAACTCACCTTTGCACCAATTTGGTTGCCGCATTGCCCAGCCTGAATATGCAGGATCTCACGCATAGCTCAACGGTTCAGTAAACGATTAAAACACCAACTGCCTGATTCCGCCTGTTTACGAGCTCTTCAATCGATAATCATTTTGCACTCGTCGCTGATTGGTTAAAATCGTGTCCACTCCACTGACCTTCTTTACAGGAGACGCACACTCGTGTTTTCGGCTAACCAATGACAAAGCAGAACAGGATGCTTTGTTCACTTTGTTGTTTGGGTTGATCCAATCTCAACGCCCAGCTTGAAAACGGACACACTGGAGCCTGCACACCTAGTCAACATGCTGTGCGTGGGCTAGACAGTGAAACAGCCAAATCGCTCCGTGATTAAGCGACTTTTGAAACGGCCCCGAGTTTGCCGTGAAAACGCTGTCCTTATCGATTACTCTAACGGTTTTGTCATCATAATCGGTCGAATAGGACGAAGCGTGGTATAAATGTGAAAACTCCGTTATTGATTAGCGGAATAGCGCTGGAAGTGGCTATTGAAAATAAAACAATATCGATCGTATGAAAGTGTTAATTTTCACGAATAAAATCAAATTTATGCGGAATCAAGTAGGCAAGTAGAAAAAGAAAGTAGAAGAAATTGGCTTTATTCATATAAACGAATTTTCAGCAGTTACAATAATTTCGCTAAAAAAATTAAATCAATTGATGAACAGATCCCGACATCAAGTTACAATTTGTCGAATGTACGATGTTTCTTGTCCGTCTTGATTGATAATTTCCACATATGGTCCAGTTTATTAGCAAATGCCGTAACCAAAAGTTTTGGGACAAAAGTTTCACAAAAATTTCCGGTATCTCGTAATTCGCCCAAAATTGGCTTCAGTTGATACGATAAAATAATGCATTTGGCCCACAGATAGCGTTAACGTTTAACGAAAAAGCGGGAAAATGTGTGGAGAAATTAATTTTATGCACGACCAATTTAAAGACCTTCAAACTTAGTAGGGCATTAAGTTTTAGAGCATGGACGTGCTTTCTATTTCACTAGTGTTTGTTCACGGCTTATTTGCAACTTGTAATTATCGATTATTCGTGATTTGCGTGTGTTAGTAACCATTGGATCGGTTGTTCGATTAATCCGTTTGATGATTTTCTCTTTTAGCTAACCGGATTCAGTCCTTGGCCTGTTGGGATCGCTGTATTACGTTTACGGAATTGCTTTGGTGTTCTGTTTTCTGTGGTTACATTTTAACGCCTCCAGTGACGACCAATAGACAACACAGAAATCACCCTCGAGGATACAATTCGATGTTCCTTAACGCTCATGTCTGGTGAAGTTGGCATGATTGGCGTGGTCTACCGGGACCCTTCATCTATGAAAACGCGCAACGAAAGGTTGATCAAGTGCGCCATCGCTTGACTTACATCTCATCTGGGAGGATAAACAATATCACCAGCTTCAGCTGGCAGTACGAATGCAGCGAAATCCCAAACGGCTTTATCGAACCGTTAACAACACTATGAAGCTGAAACCCAGTTTTTTCGGTCATGAAAGATAACGGACTAACTGATTCTGTGCTGGAAACCGCTAACGCTCTCGCCAGTTGTTATTCACGAGTTTTCACCCCCAATTATGCATTGCTGCCATCGGAATTGTCAGCACCAATTGTGGCCGAGTCTATATGCGATATATGCATCAATTCTGAAATAGTGCGGCACCAACAACAACTCCCCGGGAGCTGATGGAATCACACATGCAATCCTAAAGTTATGCGGTAGTCAGTTGTGCGAACCATATAAACGTTCGAATACCGATTTAGAGAAATACTAATTTCAGCCCGGATGTTGTTCACGGATGCACTCGGAGAAAAGGTTCTGACCGCCATTTCGTCTTGGATTTGGTGTTAAAATCGGAAGAACAATCTGTCGAAGCGACCGGATTCCAGGTTCCGCTGGGTCTTAGTGACCATTTAGCAGGTGTGTTCGACTGTGTTTGTGTGAATGGGGTAGATAAATTGACCCTGAGTTAAACACTCGTGCAGATTCAGCATTGGCAAACAGACCACATAAACCCTGACTCGTAATGTTACGAACTTGTAGATTTTGGGAGACTGAAGTTTGACGTGAACTCGCAGATCATTCCTTAGGGATCCGAACACGAGCTTCGCATTATTGTCCGCAGGAGAACAAAAAAGTGGAAAGCTCTGAAGCGAGCAGCGTGGATGCAGCATAAAGCCAATATTACTTCTACTTCTTGGCAACATTTCCGTATGTTACGAAACAAAGTGACTTCACATATTCGTGAGAATAAAAAAGTGCACCAATTAATGCTCCTGTCGAAATTCGAACGCAATCCTAAATTACTATACAAAATCATGAATGCGAAAGCAAAATGCAAACCAGGTATTTTTGCCGTCCAGAATCGTAAAAAACTCACTGAGACTGCTTTGGAAACCCAAAATACTCTCGCGATTTATTATTCTACAGTGTTCGTGCAAAAAGGTTTAGTAGAACGTTGTGAGTATTCAGGCGACTCAGGAATCGAAACATTGGGCGAAATTTTGATAACTTCAGAGATTGTCGCAGTCAGTTGCTCAAACTTAATGTAAGAATATCCCAAGGTGCGGATGTCATCGTCTGCTTTTTGAACCGCTTTCCATCCTGTTTAACCATTCGATGCTTAAGGTAGTGATACCGAAAGATTGGAAGGAGGCTGCCGATCTGACGCTGCAAATTATTGTCCCGTCACATTATTACCTGTTATTGCTAAGGTCATGGAACGTATAGTCTCGGAAAGAATGGTTGCACACTTTGAATTGCGTAATTTGTTTTCGCCAGCGCAGCATGGATTTCGATCTCATCGCTCTTGCCTAAAGAATCTTCTCTTAGCGTTAGACGACTGAATGAAGGAGTTGGCTAGAAGTTCTTGCATTCACGTCTGTTACTTAGACATTTCTAAGTCAATCACCATTTGCTTCTTCGAAAACTGATACGTCTAGGAATATGTGAACCACTCCTCTCATGGTTGTGCGACTATCTGTCAGATCGCGAGGCCCGAGTTAAAGTTAACGGAGTGCTATCCCAAACGTTCAAACCACCAGTGGAGTCCCACACGGATTCGTGCTAGGCCCGTTCCTCTTTCTGTTGTACATAAACAATTTTCCCCTCATATCGTCCAAAATGGTCCTGTTCGCGGATGATATGAAAATTTGGACGTCAATAATTTCTGCAGAACATTGTGATAAACTGCAAATGGATTTGGACAGCGTGCCGAATTGGGCGGTCATGAATGACATGTCATTCAACATACAGACATGTAAGATGCTCCAACTTGGCAACAATGTTCCTTGGACATATCGATTGGGAACTGAAAACCTAGCATGGAGCTCGTTAGAAAAAGATCTTTGAGTATGGATTAGTGGAAACCGGAAGAGCACGGTGCAGTGCCAGAATATATATCGACAGGCCAACATATTGTTGGGTATCTTTCGAAGAATATTTGGAAGATTCTCTCTGGTAACGTTAACAAGGATAATGAACGTCTAACTTCGCCCTACGATGAAGTATGCGGTAGAGGTCTGAGCTCCATGGCTGAAAAAGATATTGCTCTCTTTGATAACATCTATCACCGAGCAACAAATTTAGTGATGGGCCTTCGCAATGTTCCGTATACCGAATGATTGCGACGTCTGGATCTATCTGACTTTACCCAGAGGAGGATACTGCGCGATATTCTTCTGATATATAGAATTGTGTCTACCGAAGGACATCCACTAAAATACTTGCTTGATATGTGCGATGGGAAAGTGACACACGGTAATAACTTATCAATTTACGTCCCAAGTTCCAGTATTGATTGTCGGCGCCATTCTTTCACCGTAGTGCAATAATTCATTTGAATTCCCTACCCTAAGATAAGGTGGACTCTCCTTGCCTTTAAAGCAAACTTTGACTTTCGCATGCAAAAGAACATCATTCGTGTGTTTTACATTTGATATTCTCTATTGCTTCTATACTATTATATTTATCACATTTTCATTCATACCGTATAGTATTAACTTTTTTAAACATAAATTCTTGAATCCTGTCTCCTATGCACAATTTACGAACAAATCTCAACAGATTCGTGCAATAGGCCAAAACTCAACGACAGGATAGTATGCTAAAATTGGCGAATGCTGCTTATTAATTCAAATAAGTCATGAGTTTGTTGGGTCCACAACAAGTTCTATTCAACATGCTGGATATAAACACTAACCCCTTAGTAAGTCAGGTATGGCTATATTGGGGATCAATAATTAAATGCTTTTACAAACACCTAAAAGTGTTTGCTGGCAAGGTTTGAGGGTATCAAACTTGCTGAAGTGTGCGAACGTGGTTCCAATGTCAGGCGAGTAATTGTGAGTGCGATGCTGAGAATTCGATCCTAATGTTTGTTACTACTCACAAGTACCGAATCCATTGAAATATTTACAAATTTAATCACGACAACCCATAATGGAAACGCTGGATTCGAGTTTTGCACTTATTGGAGCTCACCAGCAACGCATATAGTCTGCCTCTTGGGGGACTCGAACCCCCAAGATCACCGCTGTAGTCCCACACCGTTAAACATCGGCTACCGTCCACCGTTTGACCGATCGCAATTAAGCGTTCATGAATCTTTCTCGAGACTGACACATTTGAGTAGCTTTGTCTGCCCGACCAGAAACATCTGTTGTGGTTGTCCAACCAACCTGATCTCCATACCAGGTCTTCCCATTGGATATAATGTAAGCTAACGCCGATTAATCTGATGGCTCTGTTGTCTTAGCGTGTGGCGGAGAATTCGATTCTTTATGTCAACTGTCTATTCTCAATATGATCTCGCTGATACTTTTATTATATAAGTGTCTATTGCCTTTGCAATGCGCTCCTTGAAACTAATATAAACACTCAAAACGTTGAGACAGTCATTCGAAATTCGGAAATATTTGCTGTAAAACGATCGGATTGCAACTGTGTATAAACACGAGGTGAGTGTTCTAAACTACCGTACGATACGTTGCATGATTATGAATTATTTCTTTTAAATGAAATAATATATATTAAGCTATAGTAATTGTGAAGCTAAGTGCTTTTTGCCACCATAAATGTTTGAATCTTGTATCGGCAAAAACGAGTAGGAATGGCTTACTTACTTACTTACTTACTTACTTACTTAATCCCTTGAGTTCCTGGAGGAGCATAGGGCCTCGGCAACTTGTCTCCATTTTGGTCTGTCCATAGCAGCCAGTTTGATGTCGTTCCAGTTAAGTCCACACTTGCGGATTTCCTTTTCACACGAGCCTTGGGCGTCCGACCCGTCTCTTCCCGATTGGGTTCCATACCAGAGCATGACGCGTGATGTCATCATAAGGTTTCCGCTAGGTGTGCCCAACCCATCTCCACTTTCTTCTACTGATCTGCTGGGCGATCGGGTCCTCAGCAGCAATCTGCCACAGGTCTTGATTCCTTATCTTTTCTGGCCATTTTACCCCAATAATTCGACGAAGGCAATTATTGTGGAATGATTGCAAGCGGCCAGAAGACTTTGCTGTCACTCGCCAGGTTTCCGATCCATAGAGTAGCACGGATTTGACGTTGCTTCTGAATATACGGAGTTTCGTGCGTTTTGATAGAACCTTCGACTCCCAAATGGGTTTCAAAGCTATGAACGCGTATCTTGCTTTGCCGATTCTGGCGACTATGTCTTCGTCCGTGCCACCACTTATTGAAACAATGCTGCCGAGGTAGACGAATTGCGTGACGTCTTTGACTGCTTTACCATTGATGGTGATTGATGGGTGCTCATCAGTTAGCACACGGAGGACTTCTGTTTTTTCGGTATTCACGCGTAGTCCTGCATATGAAGCAAAGTGTGCTAGTCTATCGGTCTTTCTCTGAAGACGTTGGGGGTCACGTGATATCAAGCAGACATCATCAGCGTATTCCAGATCCTCCAAATGCTCGGATTCCTTCCAATCGATACCATTCCTCTCACCTTTTACTGTCTGTTTCATTATCCAGTCTATTACCAACAGAAAAATCATTGGGGACAACAGGCATCCCTGGCGGACGCCAGTCTCAACTGCAAATGGATCGGTCAGTCTTCCGTTGTGAATTACCTGACAGGAGGCACCTTCATACAGCTGCTTTATGAGGTCCATGTACAGCGGTGGGACCCCATAGTGTGGCAAAAGCTTCCATATGAATTCGCGGTCCACACTGTCGAAGGCTTTCTCAAAATCTATGAAGTTGAGGCAAAGAGGCGATTGCCATTCAATGCTTTGTTCAATTATTATGCGGAGGGTCGCAATTTGGTCGATACCAGACTTTTGTTTTCTGAAGCCTGATTGCTCTGGCCGTAACACTTGGTCGATAGCGTCGCGCAAACGCAGAAGGATGATGCGTGTAAGTACTTTACTAGGGACTGAGAGCAGCATGATACCTCGCCAGTTTTTGCATAGCCTCAGATCCCCTTTCTTTGGAAGTTTGACCAGATGACCTCTCTTCCAGTCATTTGGGATCCGTCTTTCTGACCAGATTTTCTGCAGCAGAGGAAGTAACATATCAGCCGAGGTGTCCAAATCAGCCTTCAGAGCTTCTGGTGGAATCCCATCTGGACCTGGTGCTTTGCCATTCTTCAGCGATTTTAAGGCAAAAAGGATCTCATTTCGACCGGGGGATCGGTGTTTACGTCTAGCAAATTTGCTGCAGGTGGGATGTCAGTGACTGAAGTAGGTGCTGGTCGATTTAGGAGTTCCTTGAAGTGCTCCATCCATCGCTTTCTTTGCACCGATTCCTGACTGATAAGGTTACCTTCACCGTCCTTTATTATTTTGCCGTAAGGTATTTTCCTTCCTGATAAGGTTCTGGTAATGTTGTAGACGGTGTTCAGGTCTCTCTTTTCTGCTGCATTTTCCGCCTCCGTTGCCAGCATTTCATAGAACCGCCTCTTGTCACTTCTGGCACTTCGTTTCACGTCTTTATTTAGGGAGCCGTATTGTTTGATCAGTTGGTTTTTCTGCTTGGTGTCCTTACACCGGAGGATCTGTTGTTTCAGCTGCCTTCTCGAGTTGATCAGTGTCCAAGTCTCACTCGAGATCCACTCTTTGTCTTTCTTTACCCGTCTGCCAATTACGTGCTTACAAGTGTCTTGCCAACAGTCTTTCAGAGCGGTCCAGTGTTCATTTATTGGGAGCTCAGGGGTTAAGTTGTTGAGCGATTCGAATCTGTTTTTCAGTGAGATTGAGAAAATCTCTCTTGTACGCTCTTCCCTTAGTTTCTGCGTGTGGTACTTTACACTAGGCCGACTGCCGGTTTCGTAGAAAGCTCTCAACTTGATTTTAATTTTGGCCATTAGAAGGTAGTGGTCTGAAGCAACATCCGCACCTCGCATTACGCGTGTATCAAGGAGACTATGTCTCCATTTTCGTGAAATCGATAGGTGATCGATTTGATTGGCAGTAACACCATCTGGTGATGTCCAGGTGGCCTTGTGGATAGTTCGGTGTTGAAAGATGCTGCCTCCGATGACCAGATCGTTGAGCGCGCAAAAATCTGCGAAAAGTTCACCGTTCTCATTCATTTCACCGAGGGCATGCGTACCCATCACAGATTCTCTCCCTGTGTTGTCTGGACCCAATTTCGCGTTCATGTCACCCATCAAAATCTTTATATCTCGCTTGATGTCTTGTCTAGGACAGACTGCAGACGCACGTAGAATTCTTCTTTCGACTCAAGGCTAGCATTGTTTGTGGGCGCATAACATTGAATTACCGTCACATTTCTCCCCTTAGAGTTGAATCTGGCTTCCGGTGGGCTTTCACCAATCTGCGTCATTTTTACCTCAGATGAGGTTTCTTCTCGATTCAAGCATGGAGATGTTACTTTGGCATGACATGTTGCTTTGGTTTCAGTAGCGGTTTGAGGTTTTTACAGAGTGGGGTTGCTGACCCCGCGTCTAGCCCTCCTCCTTTTGCAGACGGGCTTGGGACCGTCCTCGGCGGAGTATTGTGACTGTGTAATCCGCAGGAAGCGGAAGTTTGGAATCAGGGTTTCCATCCCCTAGATGGACTGCCCTCCCAGGCTGACGAGCTCCATCTACCCGAAGCGGACTGGTTTTGAGGCGCCAATCACCCACCTTCGCCCCTTCTCCTGTCAGTAGGAGTAGTTCCGCCACGAGCAGGCCAGGAGTTGGGCTTCGGTTGTCAGAGGCTATTTGAGACGCACGCCGTATGGGAGCATTTTTTAGGTAGCGGGAGCTTATCCCCACCACCACCCCCGGCTGTGACAACCTTGAGAACCACGAGCCTCTCTATTCAACAGTTTCTGAAGCGAATTTTCAGCTCAAGGATAGCATGCTGCGTAGCTTGCCGGTGGATTCGAGAGAGGATCGCAGGATCTGTGTGGCTTACCGGTCACACACTTTATCTGCTACATATACCGAGAGATGGTTAGAAATTACACGTTACGTGGGATCCCGTTTTCATTATTAGAAGATTTCAAAATTTTCCAGATCCAATTCAGAAAACTTCATCCTCAACAACCAATGAGCATAACATAAGTGACAACCGAAATCCACACATCATTCGATCTTAACGTTATTACGTACGATCACGCTGGGTGCGCCCTAGATCAAAGTCAAAGGAATCGACTTGCCTTGTACTGGTTTATGTTACACCGTACACAACGTAACAGATTGATCGTTTTGATGACACATGGTTGGAAATGCGACCAAACCGCATTCACCTCCAACGCTTTGACAACTTTTTATCGAAAACATTTTGTCCACAACTTGTTTCACAAAAGTCAATTTGATACAAAATGATTAAGCGACGATCTCGCCGATCCAGAAATTAGCTAATAAGTAAACCGCACAAGCATCAATGGTCGGAACGCAATGCAAACCGCAACATGCTAAAATATTGCGTGATTAGTACATGCCTTTTTTAAACCAGCTGAAGGTAAACTTAGCTACACATATACCTGGCTTTCAGGTAACGCTATTTACCGGTTTGCGACATCCCATTTCAATTCTACGGAGGTATGTGTTGTATCTTGAGTCACGTTTAGCTCTAACACTTTCCATTGGCGTGTGAACAACCTACTCATAACACTAAACGAGCGAATTACGTTCTTGAAGGGAACAAGATCGTACACATCTATAACTAGAACTACCTCTGTTTCTTCTGAAGCTACAGATTGTTCGAAATACTGGAAGCTTTTTTGTATGAGTTGTGAGTTGCCCATCTTGGGCACTCCAAAGATAGACATCCTCGAGCTATCGGAGCTACCGATAATATCATCCGTTTCCTAATTGAGACGCATTCACAACAGCACAAAAATTTGTGAGTTCCGCTGGAATTTTATGCCCGTTTCCTCTGCGGTCACATCCATTGCTCCTCATGAACAGTAGAAAACAACCTGATGTTTAACGTTCATTGAAACCTAAGACTCGGCATAACTCCACAGCCACCTGGTTACGCCTGCAAAGTGACACGAAGCATTTGTGTTTTGGTACAAAGTCCTGTTAAGAAAGTTTGGCGAAAGCATCTCTTTTTAATTGCATTACGAACATTGTGGTGGATAACGTGGTTTGAACAAATAACCACATTTTTTACAATTCTATCACCTCCAGGGCTGAGTTCCAATCGTTTGCACTCAGCGTATGGGAAGAGTACGATCATACTCAACATGTGATCAAAAAGAGGAGGAATAGCAGACAAAGTTAATGCAGCAGGTAGGTATGATTCGTACAATCAAACTGGCTTGAATATGTACGCACAAAAGCTTTTCTAAACATGAAAACAAAAGTTAAATTCCGATGAAAATTCAACAATGTCAAACTGGATTATCCAAAAACCGGGATGCATGGAATATTGTTTCACTGAAAGAGGTCACATCAGCCTCTTGTTTGCCAATTTTAAGGTTCACTAAAACTTAATCTCCACCTGATGATGGCGAACAACCAGAATCCGGTTGTGGAGTGTAAACGCGGGGGATGTGAACAACACAACTAAGGTTGCAAAACATTCAGGTGAAGCATACCTGGAGAAGCAAGCGTGATATGCTCATGAAGTCACGATGGCTATTCAAAATCTAATCGGATTGAGCAGGCGCATTCGAGATGACCTAGCAGTAACCCACAGGAAGCGCATACGGCATCCCCTTAACAATTTGACCTTGGTTCTAGTCTGTCGACACGGTTATAATCCTGCCTTTTCACAAAATGTTATCGGAACTTTTACTTTGTCCATGTTTGTAGTATCTAGAACACCTTACCTTTAAAAAATGTCATCACTGATTGAAATGCGTTTTAAACAAAAGTTAAGAGATATTTGTTAAATAATCCTGTGGTTTACCGAAAACCATCATTTATTTTGATGTACACACTTGAGAAAATATTGCACAAACATATTTTCCCGCCCTATTTTATACGTGGAGTTATTTTTAATCACCCTTCAAAACCACCTGGATGGAATTAGGTAAGATTTATCGATATTTTATACATACATCCTATTGTGTTGCTTAGCTATTTGCTTTTTACTACAACTCTTACATCTCGTTATCGCTGTTCGAGCTAGGTGAATTCCTATATCGGCCTTTGAGTGATTTTGGAACAAATAACGCACGAGGTACTATATCGAGAAGCACGCGATCATTTGAATGACATTGTCGCCTAATGTGTTGTCTCCTTAACGTCGGTTATTTACTTCTCATACGGTGTCGCAAGCGTTCAATTTTATATATAGAAAAAGACAATTAATTTTTTTTCAAACGTCATCCAAATCATTTTTAGCCCAAGTACTATACTTTTAAAATTTATCCCGCCATGAACCCATTGAGTCATTTGCCGATTAGCATAAACGCGAATAGAGGTTTACAATGTCCTCCGCCGTTCCCCCAATGGTCTCAACAAACTAATCAGTGGTGTGTACACGGAAAACATGAACTTGCGCAAACGGTAAACAATTTATAGTAGCGGCCAATGCGTTAATGATTGCATAACATGCCGTGATGCCCAGAATGAAATTTTCCAATATCTGTTCTATAGATCACAGATAAATACTCCATTTCCAATTCAGTGAGCATTAGTTTTGAATGAACGGAGATGACGGGACACGAATGGCGAAAATGAAAGCACAGGTTGAATCAGTGGAAATTACGAGTTTAATATATAACTGCAAACATACTTAGAAAGCCGTCAATTATTGTCCGGTGGTACTTTTTCTAAGGTACAGACAAAATATTTATTACAAATTCACACGTCAATATCTTAAAATTGCGTTTAGGTTTCGCAATGGACAAATTTTCTATCATGAAGAACTCGGTTTTTCAGCCCTCTTCCAGATTTCGGCATTCGAATAACATGAGTTCGAACATCATTGCCAGATTAGACTGCACTATCTACCAATCATTTAGATTGTTGTGCTACGGACCACAACATTGACCAATATCCGAGGTTCTGCACTACAATGAATGATGAAGATTGGTTCTTAATTTGAAATCGTTTGGATACCATTAAGCATGAAGCACAGCCTGGACCGATGTTCAATATAAGCTTCCAATATCTGTTCGATAAATCACAGATAAATGCTTATTTTGCAGAGCCTTAAAATCAGCTCTGAACAAAATTTGTTTCGCTGCAGGTTTTATTTTATTTTTCGTTAAATTCAAACGCTATCTGTTTGCCAAATTTACCATGTTTTCGTATCAATGGTCCACTTTGGACGCGCAATGTTTAGGCGAAAAACAAGATATCGGGATTTACAGTGAAGCATTAGGTAATAAACTGGATCACGTGCTGAAGTAATCAATCAAGACGAACGAGAAGCATAGTGCAGTTGACAAATTGTAACCTTTCGCCATTCGTTAATTTTTTTGTGAAATTATTGTAAGTTCAGAAAATTTGTGTATACGAATAAAGCACATTTCATCTTCTTCACCCGTCCTGCTTTTCGAGTGTCATACAGTACTGTAAGGGATGGGAGCACCACAATACATTGGTGATATAGTACTCGTTAATAAAATCTAAGTGCAAAACAAATATTTAGGCTGATGATTACGATTTTAATGAACTGATTTTTTCTTAAGAGGCTTTCTAACCGTGATTAAAGACGTCGTCGCACAATTTTAGCCACTAAGTCTTTTTAAAATAACTTTTAACTACTTATAAGTAGGTAGAACACAAAACATATCAGTTCATCAAAATGTGATTAATAAACCTTGAAAATGTATTTGAGTAAACAGAAATAAAATAGCATAAAAATCAGAGTTCAAACAATGCCGTTTCAGTTAACAGTTTCCTGACATTAGCGACCAGTTGATGCATGGTAGAAAAATAATCATTATCTTGATCATCACGTGTTTCGGAACGGAATTTGTATTCGTGTTCCAAGCCCTGTAGTGCGGAAAACAATGTCGCGTCGGCTCGTAGTGAATCCCGACACGCGGGGAACAATTGGACAACGCTCGAGAGGATCATTTCTCGTTGATTGTGATTGAATGGTCGGTTAAGTTGGTGGTCAGCGACCGGGGGTTCGAGATCATAATATAACAAACGATGCACGCGAGTACACCACCCATCGTTGTTCAGCAAATCGTCAAAAGGGGTCCTGAAATTGATGTATTGGAACATGAGAGCCTATGGATGATTGAGTGTTAAAATCTAATTAGGGTTTGGCTACATATCATGAACACAACTCTGAAATGAAAGTGGTGAACTGCAATGCTGGGATAGTCTGCGAACTAGGAATCATTCATCGGTTTTGTTTCGAGCATAAAATGATAGATGAAACAAGCAAACCGAAGCTTCAAAGGAAACTAGCAACGGGCTCTTCAAACGGCTTATTTGAAAATTCGAATTCAGGCTTTAGTTTGTAAAGAGCAAGAGAGAGATCGAAAATTCATCAACCGGATACCGTACAGTCATAGACTGCATCTGGACAAAGATACGGTAAGATTATGAGAACGAAAATAGAAATGGTAGTTGATAACAAGTGTTAATTAGGGGTGTGATTATAGTGGATTCAAAATGGTCGACGATCTGGCAATCCGCCAAAGTAAATAAAAAGTGCGTAAGAAGTTGACCGAAAACTCAGGCAATTCAAGGTACCAGAAAAGGCAAGAAGAAACAAGCAATAGAAAACGGAGCCCCCGGCTTCGGTTGCGCATACCACCACGTACGAATTTGTCGCAGTTATTTTTGAAAGCATCGTCGGAACTCAGCTTACATCCGCTGAGGTCTTAGTGTACGAGACCTTTCCAAATGCACGCCATGGAGCGGCCGAATGCACGACTTTTTACGAGACGAATACACACATTGACCAACACTAGGATCCATGCAACAACCAAAGACCGTGGTAGCAAACCATTGGCAACTATTATCAACACAGCGCTCGTGGTCCGACAAACTAGCGGAGCGACACGACATTAGAGCAAATCGAATCAAAATGTACAGAATATTGTGAAAATCCAGGAGTAGAGAACCATAACAACATGTCAAGGCTCTCAGAGCTTCACCAGGACCCAAAGGTGATGAGCTTCCATTGATAAATCTCTGCCTTTATGGGTTTACAATTTTCAATTCTGAATGTGTACGGGTAGATGCATGAAGGTACAAACCTGGCACCAAGCGTACTCGATAAAATGGTCGACTCCACATGGACCGTGCTGCTGTCAAAAATGCCAAGATGTAGAGAGACATATATTAGGGCTCTCCTACAGCTTTATATACTGTGTGACGCTCTGCTTGGGCTGTAGTAAAAGAGGCAACACAATTGTCCTCATGAACACTGGGTACGAAAACTGAAAATGACATTGGTGAATGTTGAGCGATGATATCGCGAGTTTCGATTGCATAATACACAATTAACGTTGAAAAGCACAGTAAATAACAAATAGAACAGACTATCTAGCATGCAAACATCAACTGTATGCGGCTGATGCACAAAACAGACAAAAAAGGGCAGGACCAAATTTCAACAAAACACTACATACAACACTACTACTACTACTACTACTACTACTACTACTACTACTACTACTACTACTACTACTACTACTACTACTACTACTACTACTACTACTACTACTACTACTACTACTACTACTACTACTACTACTACTACTACTACTACGACTACTACTACTACGACTACTACTACTACGACTACTACTACTACTACTACTACTACTACTACTACTACTACTACTACTACTACTACTACTACTACTACTACTACTACTACTACTACTACTACTACTACTACTACTACTACAAGAAAAGACGAGTTTTCAAAACCGGAAATTTAACTGCTTGTTGCCCCAGTCACCAAAACCGACACGGAATGCAACAGAGGCATACAAACGAGAAACAACAGAATAGTGAAAACAAAAAGCATAACATACTGAAATGATAAGGCAAAACCAACTTACTGGGAGTATAGCTGCCAGATATTGCTTGCATCTTTACCAGGATTGGTTAAGGCATCTTTTCGTGCGTTCTCCTACCGAGTGATAGAGAGAAAACGAAAAAATACGTGGATTTTAACAAAAGTTGCCATTCAGTCGTTTCAATCGTGCACGATTCTAGTCTATAAAACCAAATCAGCTTATAGCAAAACACTTGAGGCGTAAAAACACACTTCCACAATGGTCCCTAACCTTTTTACTACCCGCACCTCTAAAATATTTCAATTTGTTCTTGCAATGATTTCTTGAAGAATGAATAAAGCATGCGCTGAGAAATTAAGAATGAGTTTGAGAGAATGGCAGGGCTCTTAATATAATACCCAAAAGCTATCAGGCACTACTTGGATGCCGTGTTGGGAAACCCTGGCCTAAATAATAAGTACCGCCAGAAGATGCACAGAATAAGGAACACGAAAAATAGTTCAAAACACAGTTGCAAAGATGAAGCCAGACAAATAGTTTATTTTAAAACGAGACCGACTTGTTTAAACTATTGTCACTGCTACTTCCAACCCACTCCACAACGAACGAGTTAAGTGCGCGTCTTCGTCAACCACTCGAGCGAAGAATATCAAATTGCCATCTAGAACGTCGCGACATCGGAGATATTTCATCCATTCGCCGAAGAATATCTCTGTCAAAAGGATGTTATCACTAAACAATTGAGAGGAGACATCCTGCTCGTTGATATTTTTTGTGTTATATTTTGTTCTCACGTCTCTCCACAAAGATGATAGCATACAGAGCGTGCGTAATAAATGCTTTACTTAACGGTACTGAGACTTGGACCATCCACGCAAGACACGAACGGAAACTGAATGATTTCCATGGAAGAACATACGGTGGATGGATATTGGGCAGTTGGGATCAGCATAATCGATACACACGGGATTTGTGCGTGGAGATATCTGTTTGATTGTCACAAAACAGGTCAAACGATCATAATTACTATCTTGACATCTGCGCGCATTCATTTTGACACACAGAAATATCCGAAGTATTGCGTTTGAGCGCCCCCACCTCAGTTGTGAAACACGCTGGGTCTTTCGAACGTGTGGTCTCCAGCATGAAAGAGAGTGCGTTGACCACGGCAACAAATAGGCCCACGAGATTATATTGTGGCCCGTCACACAAGTACAAAACAAACCTTCAACAATAATTAACAATAGACCTATGGAGCTATTATAGTTTCGAATAGCTACGGAAAACCTATAGTGTAGTAAAATTCAGCTCGAAAGAGGTACTGTGCTCAAGATCACAAGTGATGAGATATTATTACGTGACTTTCCGCAGGGCTATCCAATAGTTATGATTGACGGTAGATTGAAACGTGTGCAGCAGTTTATCCGACTGCTCATCACGTTGTCTGAATCCAGATTTGTGATTTAATACCCTTCCAACAAGTGGCAGATAATAACGTTGTGAAACTTCAAGAGATTCAAGTTTCAAGAAATTATGGGATAAAAAAGCTCGTAGCTGTACAACACTACAGGATATTCGTATAAGGACAATAAATATATATACAAAATAGATTGAGTCATTAGGAAGATCGACAGTTTTGTAGTTGCAAAAAATGCCATGTATTGTGTCGGTATGATGGGTAAAAAAAATATTCGTTTGGAAAAAAATCATGTTATATAAACGGGATGTAGGGTGGAATTACTACGCATAAATATATCCAATTTGTTCCTGAAAATCCTCTCACTAGATGATTGGACAACATCTGACGGTAGGGAGTTCCATAAGAAACAAACGCGCACCGAATAGAAGAACCGACGGCAGTTCCGGTGGGAATGTGGAATATCAAATGCCAATGGGTGAGTACGTGTGGCATGGCTTGACCGGAGGCGAAATAGATGCCTCAGAGGGTGCGCCTTTGAGTTCATTATCTTGTAAGTTAGGATTAGATCAAATCGTACCCTTCTGCGAAGCAGTTTATCCAAATTAAGCTGCTCAAGTCGATTCTCATATGGTAGGTTGCGGAGACAGCCAACCATTTTAGTTGCTCTGTGATAAATCTTCTCGAGCAGCTTGATGTCCTTTTGTAGCCACGGTGCCCAAGCTTGCACTGAGTAATCCATCACCGGGCTAATATACGTATTTTTGAGCATGGAGAATGATTCCCGGAAAAAATGACCGAAAATACGCCGAAGCATACCTAGCACGTGGCTAGCTCGGTTGTACACTGCTTCGCATTGCATGCTGAACTTAAGACTTCCACTAATCCATATGCCGAGGTCTTTTTCTTTGGTTGTCCATTCCAGTTGATTTGGTCCAACGTTGTATGAGAATGGAAAATCTTTGCCTATTTGCAACATTTTACACTTTCGGAAGTTGAATGGAAGTTAACGAGAAAAAGATTGTCTACGGAGAAGGAGAACAGTAAGTCTGGTCTGATTAAATATAACCCGTTTTATGAATTACTAAATCTCTTTACCACGTTTTCTCATTTAGTTGACACATTTTGAATAGATGAAATGATATCTTTTAGATGGTCGAACAGGCTAGGACACTGTCACGTTAACTCGAGAAACAAAAGATGCAATCTTAAACTGCGAGTGCGACTGCACTTGAGAGCGTGAACTGAGAACCATTAACGTACCCTTTCCGACGCGATATCTCCGAGCAAGGTAATAATCTTAATCCGGTTTCCGATCTGTTTAGGGTGTTTTGCTGCGGCCACCGGCGAATCGTATAGCTGTAGCAGTGCGGTAGAACCGGTCAAATTTCGATCATCACCAATCTGGGGACTGAAAAAGTGATGTTGTGCCGCAGGGAAGTCACGAAGCAGAGACCCGAGGGCACTCAAAGCCGAAGAGGCCACTTCCTTTGAATGATCAACATTTATCAAACCCAAGGGCAATGACTTGATCAACTCGTACAAAAAGGTCAGAATACCGTCCTCGAAAGCGTGTTTCTTTGCGACTGCATTCCTGAAACGAATCAATTGAAATACGCAACAATGTTGAAAAAAACAGAAGCGAATAATACTCTGCATGCAAAGGAATTTGTGTGCAATCGGTTAGAGTAGTTTTTGGATTGCACACAAATTCCTTTGCATTATGAATACACGATCGGTCCCAAACATATTCCAATCGATTGCCGAATAATACTCTGTATTGAAATAAAATGGTGGATTACGTATATAGC
>JACCGJ010022562.1:0-27441 GCA_013407085.1 Atriophallophorus winterbourni
AAAATTCCGCTTGATAAGGTCATTTTTACAATTTATTTATTTTGTACACATTGATAACCTGATCATGTTTTGCATGCCTTGGTTTACCAAGTATATAGTATTATTATTATTATTAAAAGTTTAAAATGGAAGTTGTAAAACTATTTTTACTATTAGTACCCAGGTATGTCGTGATTAAACAGTTCTTCTAGTGAGATATCTAATTTGAAAAGTTTCGTAACTTTTTCCGCAGTGAGGAATGAATCTAGATATCCTTTAAAATCACGTGAAGATGCGCAGTTTCTTATGTTATTTGGGATAACATTCCAGAGTTTAGCTTACACATTCAGGTAAAAGTTTCTTCTTTGCATTCTTGCGAAATATTTGTAGTTTCACTATGTTATCTTGATTTCGTACATTATACCTAGAATCTTGTCGGAAGCTAAAGTCAAATTTACATCTATATAATCATGAGATATTATTCTTAAAATAGCATAAGGTTGTGTCTAATTCTAAGGAACCATAATGGTTCTAGCATGAGCTGCTTACACCTTTATCTATATGATTGATTCAAGATATTTCTAATGATTGATTTGGTAAAAGAATGTTGTACTTTTTCCATGCGATGCTTTTGTTTTGTTTTTGCTGCGATATATTATATTACAGTAATGAAGGAGAGGTTAAGTGAAAGATTTAATGAGTTCCAACTTACAGTGTGGGATAGTGAATAACTGATAATTAATATTTACACTCTGCTTCGCCTTAGAGATCAAGTGAGGAATATGCTCGTTGAAAGTAAGTGATGAAAAACATTTTATCTCAAAATCATAGAACATTGTTATTATTTATCAGACTCTAATTGATGGCGTTGAAATTTCAGTCAGTAATATCGGAGAAAATGGGCGATATAAGTTTTTATACCGTATGTTAAAAACATATACATTGCGATAAGTAGAATATTGAAACATTCGTCCATTCGCGTAACATATACAGAAGGGAAAAATATTGTGTTGGCTATTATGAACCTAAGTTGCATTATCTAGCATTACATCAAGCATTTAAAGAATGGAATTTCAGTATATTCTGTTGTTTACGTAGGGCATACTTCCAGTAAACTTTAAATTAGAATCAAAGAACACCAGGTTGCGAGGAAATATCATTCTTGTATTCGTGATTCAGCACACTTTATATATAGATACAGCGTCAATCTAGACAACGTGTGAATTAATAAGAAGCGGTATTAATCCGTATGGCGAAAATCTAAATGCGGAGTCTATGCGTTTGAAATATTTTCCTATTTGACATCAGCCACTGAATAATGAAAGACACTTTTAACATTTATATTAATTCTGTTTTTGTATTTTTCTACAGCATAATAATCTAATCCTTTACTTTAATTTCTCCGCACATTTGTACTTCTCATCGGCTTGCACTCTTCTCATTCACTCGATTTGATACCCCATTTGAATGAAGCCACGTTATTATTGAATATTTAAGAACATTTGCCTAACAATATCAACTACTATTTCCTATTTTTAACAAAAAATATACCTTTTCTGAAATTTAAATTTCCGTAATTCATTTAATCTTATCATTTGCTGTAATCATTATGATAAACTGATCATGTTTTCCATGGACAGGTTCATTGATTATAAACTAGTATTATTATTAATGAAACTAACTTTTACGTTTTTTCTTGTTTTAAATTCGAGTTCATAACTTATTAGACAAATCGAGCGTTGATCCTCGTCATGACTAAGTGACGTGACACACCGTAGGCTTATTCTAGCCTCTTTAACGTTAAGCCTAAATTAATGGCGGTCGATTGGCTGTGAATTAGTCATGTTTATTGTCCTGACACACACTTAATCTGACGAAGCTTCTGCGTCAGCGGTGAAACGTGAACTAAATTTACTGTAACAGATCGCACTGAAATTTCGTAGGCATTATGAACACATTATCACTCCTAAATATATTCTAGTGCATTGGACATAATTATAGTGGCATAATTTATTTACAAAAATTTTCTAATTTATTTACAAAAAATTATTTACTAAAATTTACTACTACGAATTGCCAGCCAGCAGAAACAAGCATATGACTATGCAAAGAGATGCGACTCTAAACATGATATCTTTCATGTTGTAAAATATTCACTCTAGTGTATCACGTTTGCGGTCTTCTTATATCAAGTTTTATTCAGAATGATAATTTCAACTTTTTATCTCTCATTGTGTTCACTTTAGAACATCCGCATGTAGACCTCAACGGTTTTGGAACACGGTTAGCCACTCCATCCACCGGAAGCTCTGACTTTGCAGGTAATCTACTTTTACTTTGAATTGTCTAAATTTAACGTCGGAGTTGCTGGTTTCATGTAGGAATGACAAGGATCAGTGGTTCATTTGAGTAACGTTTCAATTTTACGATGAAGGTCAGTTGACATTTATGTCAATAATCTTACAAAGTACTTTCAAAAGTCAACGGAACGTAATCTTGGTCGGCGTGAACAATGACATCGCATTTGTATTGTTACATGGAATGACCTTCATTCAACAAACACTATCTGCATTTCTCTACTACACATTATTCAGCAGTGAGTCTGGG
Organism: Atriophallophorus winterbourni; assembly: GCA_013407085.1. Taxonomy (NCBI): domain Eukaryota; kingdom Metazoa; phylum Platyhelminthes; class Trematoda; order Plagiorchiida; family Microphallidae; genus Atriophallophorus; species Atriophallophorus winterbourni. The sequence continues at coordinate 2,587 of JACCGJ010022562.1, forward strand.
TAAAACATCTCGCCACCTATGCACTTTGCAATTGTTTGACACACTTAACATGTCAACGCTTACTTGTAATATTTTACCTTTCATGTAACGTTTCAATTATGATGCAGACGTGTGAATCAGTGTCGATTGAACTTCACCGATTTCACGCTGAGATGTTTTGTGGTGAAGTCATTGTAATAGCTGGTGAATCGTGTGTTCAAATAAAACCAATTTCTTCTTTTCATTCTGTGGTAAAATCATATACACATGCAAATAAATTTCAAAAATATAACTTTAACACTCTACCATATGTGCTACCTAAATTCAGCTAAACTGGCTGATCGTGACCGATTTATGCTACAGTGATATAAAGCACAAGCTACTTTTTACACTTTATCTATTGCTATAAAAATGCGATTGCTAACAAAACTGTTAGGACGTAAAAATTTTAAGTAATAAGAAAATAGATTTTGAGGTTCATGAATGATAGTGCATGTGAATAAATTAAATGTTTAAGGTAATAAAATTAAACAACCCATTGACACATGTATAAACATGCTTCTGATTGGATATCAGGCCAGACTGCATCTATTAATGAAATTTTGTTTTTGTGTGGTTTAACGTTGAAACTGGTTGGTTTTTAGTACTTTGTTTTACGTAACCCTGACATTTCGACATTTCCCAATCGCTATTTAATTCGAATAAGTTGATACTTTTTTGACGGTAAACAATGAAAATAATGCTATGCTTACCCAATTTATTCAACCAAAGCCTGTGTTATAATCAATCGAGCTAAAACTGTCACTCGATTCCAGCGACTTAGGGAGTGACGCGCCTTCTGGTAAACTCCCTATTTGATTGGATGAAAGTTTGCTCCTTTTACAGTCTAGCAGGATACAATTGGACTGCTGGAACTGAAAGCTCTACCACGTATAGCAAGAATAGAAGCTGCTTGGTAATTTAATATCTATCGCACGAAGTTTGATAGGGTTACTCAACGCACAATCTCATGCAGAAATATTTTTCAGTCCTAAGCTTCATGGTATTTCAAAAAGCTCCCCAAATTATATGCAGCTTCACTAGTGGAACGTTTTTGATGATCCACAATCACCCATGACAGCAATATTTCACTCGTCTCAACACATATTGACAAATCTTCATCGCATTACGTGCAATAAAATCGCATTTGTCGCATGCGTATGTACGCATTGGAGATAGGACTAGAAAATTTGACTATGTCAAATTTACTGCATTGGGCTCAGAAAGACAAGTGATGAGAAATAAAATCTATATATTTTGACATTTGTTGAACAGCAAGTTGTTTCAGTTAAACTCGTATTCGTCGCATTCTTCTACTCTGAAATTGATACTATAATGTAAACCGAGGACTGAGATGACAACACCTGGAGGAGAGATAGGAATATATTTTAGTTAGTTACTGTGGTTGTAACGGTATACTGAGCGGAATATTCTATTAATGAACTAACACTATAATAGAATACGAGGCAAAGATTAAATGAAATATAAGATTACATATTCAGTTGTGGGCTCCGTGTTGTGTTGCCAGTAACAATTTATATTATTCAACCGTGTGATTTTCTCCCTCGTATTGCTCGATTAATATAATTCGGAGCAATACGTTTTACCAAAAAAGATGAGAGAATACAGATCCAGAATGTGGTGATTGTATCGACCAATGTCGTTAGTTAACGCGTAGATTCCCCGTCCCTTGTTCGACAAATTCAGAACCACGATTTGGGTTTACTACGGTACTGTAATTAATGACAGTTACAATAATAATGGTATACAAACCTCAATTATATCGGAACGCACCGGTACAATGGAGTCAAAACTCCAGCAATAATAGATTCAATGAAAATGACGACCTGGCGCATAAAAACTAGAAAATAGTTAATTTACCAATGTTGTCGTCCAAATTTCCGTATCAAACAACAAATGACACACAAATTGGTGTCCAAATTGAAACAATAAAATCAGCCCAAATACCACGTGCAAAAATATGTGGAATTTAATGGCAGCCAAGCAAAATCAATTAGTTCAACAAAACAAAAAAATGTGTACAAGTGGATCGAACAGTATCAAAAATGTATACACAAATAGGAAAAACCGTGAAGAATTAAGAAAAAATCAATTTGTTTAAATAGAAAAATAAGAAGGAATTTTACACAAATTTTGTCAACATAGTGACGATTGTCAGAAGTCCAGGCTTTTTAGCGACAATTTTTGTAAATTGACTGCAACAAGACTACACACGGCATCATGGTAAAACCTTACGTATAAAATGCATTATTGATCCACGTATAGAGAATCATATTTTTGAAACATTCCTGAAACACATATAACGAGTTCGAATCCGATAGCTAATTAGTGGACGCTAAACTCAGCAAAAATCTCCAGGGGTCCGGTTAGCCTAAGAACATTATATTAATAAAGAAATAACTAAATAAATTCTTGAAAATACAAGGCAAAGTAATCATTATCAATATTGGCCACATAGTTAAATGCTCAACATTATATTATCTTTGAGTGGTGCTAAACAATCATTCAAAGATATGCATACAAAAAGCACCACTTTTCTGTAACAAATGGCGGAGTAATTGAATAATAGAAATGATACCACTGTTTGTAGTAAGGGAATTGCTTCCATCCTATTGTTTTCACAACAAACTCTAGTGGTTCATCAGAATCCCACTGACCACACACTCGATCGTGGATTAATAACTCATCCAGATTCAGGAATCAAGATTTGTTGTTGAAAAAGCAATTAAATTTACAATAACCATAGAGTGGAACTATAGGTACAAATGTATATATTTGTGTGTACAAATAAAATCAAAATAAATGGAACGATGATATTTTATTAATAGTTTGGGGCAACATTCGGATTAGCTCTCATATAATCGTCAAGTTTTGATTCAAATGTAGATAAATTGTTTGAGCTTACCAAATCAGAAAATTCCAAACAAAGCACACACGTACAGAATAAAATACCTGCGGCAGTTCCGTTTGAAATGTGGTATTTCCAACTTGCATCCATGATCACGACTGTTGCTGGAAGTTTGTAAGTGAAATAATATGTCTAGGGGGTGGGAAACAGTAGTGAGTATTTTGTATGCGAGGATGAGATCACCTCCCATTCTCCTTCGTGCACATGTTCTCATTTCCAGTCGTCTGAGTCGCCAGGCAAATGGCATATTTTCGAGTCCAATGACAAGCTTAGAAGCTCTCCGGTATATGCGATCCAGAATAAAGATGTCTTTTTGGAGCCATGGTGTCCAGGCTTGTGCGGCATAGTCTAGAACCGGGTGTATATATGTATTAATTATGAGTGGAAAACACCCCGGGGAAAACGTTCAAATATACGCCGTAAAATGCCAAGCAGCCAAGATGCGCTTTTGTAAACAGTTTCGCATTGTAGACCATTTTTCAAACTACCGCGAATCCAGATACCCAGGTCCTTTTCTTCTTCGGTGTACTCCAGGTTTTATCGCCGATCTTGAATTGATAAGGAAGGCCAAGGTCACGTCCGATCTGAATCATCTTCGACTTTGCATATTCAATGACAGTTTATTTTGGGATGACCAGTGGTACAAAGCATTCAAATCATTTTGCAGCAAAATGCAATCGTCAGCATTTCTGATTCGCCTCCATACTTTTTTATCGTCAGCAAACAAAACCATCTTACTATCATTTGGTATTGGTACATCGTCCATATAGACTAGAAACAGTATTTGTCCAAGCACTGATCCTTGTGGAACACCTAGTGACATCGATGTTCTTCGATAATAGGCCGTCCACACGAACTCGAATGTGTCTCTTGCTGAGATAATCTCTGATCAATTCGTATAGTCTTCCAACAATACCCTGTTTCTTTAGCTTGTTCAGGAGTAAATTATGATCAACTCTGTCGAACGCTTTAGAAATGTCCAGGTAGCACACATGAATACAGCCCTTTGCATCTACAATCCTCGTGTAATCGTCTAAGCTTGACAGTAATTTGTTAGACAGAGCGATTTCTGCGAAATCCATGTTCGGCAACTGCTAAAAGTTGGTTCGTTTCCAGATGTCGCACGATTTCTGCGACATGTCTGCTGACATGTCAGCGGTCTGATTTATGGATTCTGTGAAGCCAAACGAAGTTTTAGGTCAAAGACTCCTGGTTTAATATTCGTTCTATCGTTTACAAGTCTATACAAGAGCTTTGGATTCTGGTGCATCTGAGAAATCAATTGCGATTGGAGAGCTTGCTTATCATCTCGAATTAGGCTGATAACTTTATTCTGCACTTGTGTAAATTGTGCCCAAGAATCAGCTGTGTTGGTAGCCTTGCGAAACCCCCACGCTACTGGAGGTAGTCGAGTGTGGATGTGATTTTATTCTGAGTTGCCCATCTTCGACCGTTCATCCAGCCATCGTGAACGTCTAATAGCCGCGCATCGTTGCCCTTAATATCGGAAATCGTTACTTCTTCGTCATAGCTGGCTATGGGAGACGAACTCTGATGGTTAGTAGGTTCACTGTGTTCTAAATAAAATGATAATGTATCCAGCGGTGGATTGCCGTACCATACGGACGCAAATCACTACTATAAAAGTGAACGGAGTCGAAGGATGCGAACCTGCTCTACTCAGATAGGTGTCCATACGACGAATTAAAATAGTAAAGTATGGTGCCTTTAATTGGCATTGCGACCTACATATAAAATTGTGTTCATAAGATAGACCATCTGAAAACTGGCGACTAGTTCACCTAGCAACGTCCCCCGAAGTAAAGTTCAACAATATCGCATGATTATTACTTCTTGACCAGCGCTGGAATACCGGGACTGTCAATGCATCCGCGTTTTAACATGGCAGCAACATGTATGTGTCTACATAGATGAAAGAAAAAGCGACATGTGAAATCGCGATTTAAGTAACACACCGCAAACAAGCGATTCCTTAACAAGAACCATAATTTCAGTTGTACCTACGATATTAGTTGTTGGAGAAGTTATGTTGGCGAAGATGAGATCTACAGCGTACGGCATGAGAACACCATAGAGAAATCGAGCTATGAGTCGTTGGGTACGCGAACCCGCCTATGACTATCCTAAAAAAAAAATTCGCGTTGGCGGTGCCAAATATGATAAACTGCACTTGTTTGAGATAACTGAATGGCCTCCTAATTTGCTATCTTACCACAACGTGATTCATTTTTAACATTTAAACATCAACTACATCATATTGGTTTCAACAGTACCGTATGTGGCTACCTTAAGACGCCTAGCATTTGCCCACTTGCGGGAGTTGCAACAGTGTTTCCCCATAAAGTACAGAAAGAAACCCGGATCCGCTTTTTGCACATCAATTAAGGAAAAAGCGTTTCACAACAAACTCCTGGTACTCATAGCTACGCCCTCTAAATGTGCTTCAGCACTTGTGATAATCTTGTAATTAATGTAGTTCGGTTGACGTGATACATTTTGACTGTAACAAATTGTTCAACCGTATATTTAATACCCCCTTTAATCTCGTAGATGAATTTAGGAAATATCGATTGCAAAATGTTGGAGTAGAATGCGGACTACCCCTTTTGACTGAGGGAAGAAATTTCGTGTTACTAGCCTTATTGTTCAGATACATTTGCGAGTTCGTTTGACAAAATACTTGGTTCAAGTTTCCTACCGATTCAAAACGTTTTTCGATTTACACATCGTGGTACGTAGGTGTGTTTGCCTATCTTAGAATATACCAAATCGTGGGTTTCTACAAAGAAGATCGAGCGATTGGGGTGATAACATGAAAAGAAGGAATAAATCGTGCTCTTATGTACGGAAATGTTCCTTTCGTGAAATCGTAAGAAGAACGAATTTTTCACTACGTACCGGTTGATTCTATCTACTACGACCAAACCGTTATATCACATGAGCCCACAATCATGTAGACAGAGTTTAAACCCATGACCATGAACGAGAAATCTCATTTGCATCCATTTCCATCATACACACACCAAGACTGGTTTCGCGCTGTTCACATTCCTCGGGTATGGACAGTAGGGTCATGATTCGCATGCGCTTTAAACAGTGGAAGAATGGTAAACATGTTGTTTCCGTATGTAACTGTTGGATAAGGCTGGTACGACCAACCTGTTTAATTACATGAGCCCAAACTCATGTAGACATGTGTATGGCGCACTTAACCATGTTCATGTCAACAAAGATGAGGTGCCGGATGGTATGCACTAAATTGTGCTGAAATATTTTGCCTAAGTGCTTACAACTTGGAGTGGTTCCTAAAGGGTGCAAAGTAGCCGTAGTCGTGCCACTACACAAGGGTGGATGCAGTTCAACACTTGGTAACTATATGCGTGTCAACTCCTCCCTCATCATCATCATGAAAGCACAAGTCTGGGAAGCCAGACCAAAGTGCCAAGCAATATGAAGCAGGAAAAGAGATAAGCATAGCGCGTTGAAAAAGGAAGGAAAGCAGGCAAGCGGGACGGAATACGCAAAAGCAAATGCACAAAAAACAGCTTGTTTTGTAGTTTCACTGCATGCGATTTTTGGGTTTTTTTGTTTTTTTTAATGTAAAATAATACCGAATAAAAAATTATGACACACATAATAAAATACACTGGCGCCACTGACTTCGGTTTGTAGCCATATCGCGTAAGGTTTCCAGCCAACTATTAGATGGAGCTTTTGGACCCCACCAAGGCAAACGAATACGCCTAACTGAGCCTAGCGCTACGGTGAGTTTCTTCATCCCAACGCGCCACGTCATGGACTGGCCACCCGATCTTTTCTCCCAGCTTCTGTCAGGCTCTGCGAATAAGGCGCGGTACGGTAAACGGTGAGTAGGCATCCTTAATACATGTCCCAACCATCGCAAGCGAGCAAGCATCAGCATTTCTCTCAGTCCGTGGCCACCTGGTCCTAACACCCGCTTGCAGACATCTATATTTGTAACACGATGCTGCCACCGAATGCGAGCAATTCTACGCAGGCAGAGGCTGCAGAGGTCGGTTGAACATTGTTCACAATAATCTCGCCATCCCATTTTCTAGCTGTGATCTTCCATCTGTTGCTATTTATATCCATGAGTTCAGTGTACTTTGTAAGCATCCGATTTGCGGGTTTCCAAGTCTTTCCTCTTCCCTGCCTCCTTTTCCGTGCGCTTATCGATAGTCCTTTGTTTTTGATCACTTAGCCAAAAAACCGACTGCCAAAATCCCACAGGATAGTGCTTTTGCCCGGCGGAAGGCATACGACAGCATTCACCGAGCACAATCGCGTGCCTCGCTAACTCCTAACCGACGGACAACCAAGAGCAGTTCCAGCACAAACTCTCCGTCTGCGCTGAGTGGAAAGATTACAATGCGAAAAGTGAACCCCTTGGTTCGTTCTGTGTCGTTGTACGTGAGTGAACAGAAGCAGCGTCTCATCGAAGCGCATGACCGCATGCGTCAGGCTTATCGACATTCAGCGTCGGACAAGCATCGAAGGCTTGTGTAACCATGTCCTTGTTCTATGAATATTAGCTGTGTTATTGTATACATACGCATTCATGTGTTTCGTATCCATTTTAATTTGGTGTAAAATCGTTGTTTTGGCAACACTTGCTAAACATATTTTTCATCAATCTGTATTTGCTTCTGACTTTTGGGAAGGTCTCGGTTACAGAACTGTATCGCCTCCCATCACTACTGTAAAAAATCTTTCAGTTTGAACTGGTGCATCATTTTATATCTTGCGGATAACGGCTTGCTAGTCACCGAGATTTATTAGCGGGTTCTCAGCGCAATCGCCATCTTATGCATTTTGAATTGCCGCGATTGGGGCAGTCGCATGCTATCCGGGGGGTGGCAGTGGGGATAAGCTTTCACTGTTTATAAAATGCTCCCATATGGCGCACGTCTAAAGTAGCCTCTGACAACCAAAGCCAGCTTCTGACCTGCACGAGTGGCTCCCGATCCCAGTGGAACTGCTTCTAATAACAGGAGAAGGGGCGAGGGCGAGTGAATGGCGCCTGAAAACCAGTTTGCTTCGGCAGATGGAGCTCGTTAGCCTGGGAGGGCATTTCATCTAAGGGAAGGAAAACCCTGATTCTAAACCTCCGCTGCCTCGCGGGATACCCGATCGCAAAAAAGGCTTCAGAAGAAAACCCAGAGGAAAAATCTGGAACATAGTCTGGTAGACGGTTAGTTGGTGCACACAACCTCTTTCTGGTAACTCCCTGCTGCTTTGCAGGTCGCACTTGGTTGTGCAAAGTCTAGAGAAGCTAACTCAAACAAACGCCGAGTGATGCTGGGGACGCCGCTTTGTACCCAAATTCTCAAGACTCTTCATTGAAGCCGACTCATCTTCCAGAAGGAGACAGTCGCACAAAAGTAAAGTGTAAGTGAAGATAACGTTGTTAGTTTCCAACGCGTGCGTACTAAATGCCTTACTGTACGGCAGTGAAAGCTGGATCATCCACGCAAGACACGAACGGAAGCTGATGGCTTTCCATTAAAGGTGAATCTGCCGTATGTTGCTCAATGCAACGAATGCCAATGTGCTTTATAAAGCTTGCCTACAGAGCACGTTCACCCTATTACGACAATGCCGCTTACGGTGATCAGGTAATCTGAAAAATAAAATTTGTACTACTTATAAATTGTTAGTAAGTAAAACTTCATATTTGAAAAAGATCAACCCGCCTAACTTTCCATTTATTTTACATAAACAGCTATTATATAAGCATTTGTATTTGAAAAATGAATAAAATAATCACACTGTACAACTAATCATTCTTTTTTCCGTTGTGTAGAATGATGTCGTGTCTTATTAAATTTCAAATATATTTCGCTTGAAACAATTCACTCACAATTGTTCACCGTGGTGGAAATATCCGTTTCAAAGTCGTCCACTTCTAAATAATCTCCGCTCTCCAGATCGATTTCGGAAGAGTACTCACAGAGCAGTTCGTTGATAAAATCATTTGTTTGTATTGACCAATCCCTTGGCGGTTCATTCAATTTGGCTTCGCTTTCGCCTCCCGCTGTAGATACGATCTGGTTATTGTTTGTGCAACTTTTCTTATTGGAGGTTTCGCTCCATACGTTTATGTTTTGTTCATCGTCAGTGATAACCTCTACGTCTTCTTCATCTTCCGAGTTCCATGGGGCACAGCGTGTCCCGTTTGAAGGTCTTTAAATTCAAAATGACGAACAGCTTATCATCATTATGGAAAATGTGATTAAAAATCGATCTAGTATTTCAAAACGCAAATTTCAGGTTTTCCTGTACTGGTTGTGTTATATACTTAACAAGCAAAATACCCTTCATCGAAGCGTGATCAACTTTGTGAATAGTTCGATGGGCTTGGCACGGATGAATGGTCACCAATATAAACAACTTATTCTCCAAATATCGCTTAAACAACAATGCCCATCAGATCTAATCGGTGTTAGCTTACACTGTATCCGATGGAAAGACCTGACACGGAGATCTGTTCGTTTGGGCGACCACAACAGATGTTGCTGGCTCCCTCTGAACTGGTCGTGCAAACAAAGCTACTCAAATGTGCCAGTCTGGAGAACAGTTCATGAACGCTTAATTGTGATCAGTCAAACGGTGGACGGTAGCCCAGGTCGTTAAGGCATGGGACTACAATGGTGATGGTCGGGGGTTCGAATACCGCCCCCGAAGCGGTGGATATGCACTGCTGATGAGCTCAAATGAAAACGAAACTCGAGTCCAATGCTTCCATTATGAACCGTCGTGATCAACTTTGTGAATAGTTCGATGGGCTTGGCACGGATGAGTGGTCACAAATATGAAATGCTCCCATATGGCGCGCGTCTCAAATAGACTCTGGCAATCAAGTCCAGCTTCTGGCCTGCACGAGTGGCTCCCAGATCCCGGCAGAACGGATTCTACCAACAGGAGAAGGGGTGAGGGGTAGTGACTGGCGCCTGAAAACCAGTTTGCTAGCCTAGGTTGGCGTTTCATCTAAGGGAAAGAAAACCATGATTTTAAACCTCCGCTACCTTGCGGGAAATGCTTCGGGATAAAACTCTGAGGAAAAATCTGGAGCAGAGTCACATACGGTTAGTTGGTGCACGCCACATCTTTCTGGCAACACTCTGCTGTCTTGAAGGTCGCCTTTGGTTGTGCAAAGGCTAGAGGAGCTGACTCGAACAAACACTGAGTCGTGCCCGGGATGCCGCTTTGTAGCCGAATTCCCAAAACTCTTCATTGAAGCCGACTCATCATCTCGGAGGAGATAATCACACAACAGTAAAGTAAATCATTCTCTACTCCTGACGTCATACAGTCTACACCCGTTCATGTATTAATATTCTTCGGGCTAATCTGGGATACCCAATTCCACTGATGAATTTCTGAACAAGAAGAATTGGGCCATTTTTTGCAATACTCGCAATACAATGTTTGACGTAAGGTATGGTATGAAAGCACAAGCCTGATCCAGGCATAGTGCGCTCACAGTCAGAGACTGTACGTGGGCTAAGATACTGTCAGGTTGCCAGGCGTAGACATATATGAGAAAGAAAATAGAAATAGTAGTGGCACTCCATCGTGTTTCAACATGCAGCTCACTACCGGTGACCAGTCAATTTAGCACGTTGTTGGCTGCACAGCATATAAGTTTGGCGTACCATAGCCATAACTCCCATTGTGCTATCATTTTCTTTCTTAAAACCATCTGTTTATGGAAATCACTTATTAAATCTCCAACATGCTCATTCCCATATAATCTCGAAATGTTAACATAGGTGTTGTTTATGTCTTATTTGTGCGCTAGCCTTCATAAATGTTGCCACAGAAGCTCCACGGGATGATCGGAAAGCAATTTGGTCTGCACATCCGATCCATTAACGCCGTTTACGCTGGTCGGTTAATCTGATAAATAAACATTTGTGCTACTTATAAATTGTTAGTAAGTAAAACCTAATATTTTGAAAAGATCAAGCCGCCCAACGTTCCAGTAACACATACATTTAATTGCTCAGGCTTTAATGATTCGCTGTTCAATCTGATTGTGCATGGTCAGATTATCAATATTCCTTCTCCTAGATAATCCTCCTCTCCCGAATGAATAAGAATCAGGGTCTACAAAAATACGATTTGAAGCTGGCAGAAAAACCCCGATGTTTGTAGACCGTTTCTCAAACTACGCTTTGGAGTCACGCTGAAAATTCGTTTCCCGCGTTCTATTGTTATTTTTACCGTGCTACTGGTTTAAGTGGTGAACGTTTCGCCGAAAGAATAAGTGAACTTGTTGGCAAAAAGCTCTTGTGGATGGTTTCTTCTGCTTTCTTTTATTCACTACAGTCACAGTTTAAAAATTTGTAATTGGTTAAACGAAGTTATACTTGAATGCCACTGTTACATCGGGTTCGTACAACGAACCAAGGTGTTCAGACACAGAATCACATAGTGTTTCGTGGTCAAGTACTCAAGGTGCTTATGGATGACCAAAGTAATGTGTTGCTCACATCCCCATCCCTTACACACCACTACCGGTTTCTGGCTGTTTGCCATCGTCAGGTAGAGACAGTAAGATCAGGTTCAGTGAGCTTTGAAACAATGGATAATTGGTAAACAAAGTTATACTTGAATGCCGCTGTTACATAGGGTTCGTACATCGAACGACCATGTGCAAACGCATTATCATATTGCAAACATCGTGGTTCTTTGTAAGAACCCAATGCAACAGTGGCATTCAAGTATAACCTTGTTTACCATTTATCCACTGTTTCAAGGCTCACTGAACCTAATCTTACTGTCTCCACGTGATGTCAGCTAGAAACCGGTAGTGGAGTATAAGTGTGGAGGATATAACACACTACTTTGCTAATTGGTTAATTTAAAGATCACAATGTGCGTTGCGCGATTTATCATTGGTTGGTTGCTGTCCAATGGGATTGGCTGGTTTCCCAGTACATCAAATCTCATCAATATTTCATTATTTTGGATTTATACAATATCATTTGTCATGGGACACTCACGTGATTTTAGCATTGGTTCGATTTCCGCTGATTGCATGACTTGGCTGCTCTTTTTCCGACTGCGATGTGACGTTTGTCTGTTTCGGTGCTAAAATAAAAAAAACAGATGTCGTGTTAGACAGATTTTCTTGTTAACTGGACGTGACCGTCCGTGCCCAACATAAAATCGGATTCCCCTATTCTCTGCAGACCAAATGATCGTCATTGTAATAACCAGTTTGAAATCAGGTGTCAGCAGAAATGTTTTGCTTATACCTTTTAGATTTCCTCCAGAGCATCAAATTGTTACAACATCATGACGACTTGCAATCGTCGAGAATCATTATTGATTGTGCTTATTGGACTTGGCCACCTTCTTTGAAGAAAACAGGCGGTATATCATCGGGGCCAACAGCTTTGAATCGTTTCATGGATTCGATACATGCTTTAATATCTAAATCACTAGGGGGATCTACGCTAACAGACCAAAGATCAGGCTGCTTCAAGTGAGTGAATGATTATGTTGCAGACGACCAGCTGAATTGTTCTTCAAAATGTTCGGCCAGGCGTGAGAGGCAACGATTCTTATTAGTGATAAGAGTACCGTCTATTTCAGTTATAGTCTCACTCACTCCTTTTTTCGTAGGCCCCGTCGATCGAATAAGCCGGAAGAGTTTTCGCACGTTACCAGCATTAGTTGCTATTTCCATTTGTTCGACTTTATTTAGCCACCACCTTTCTCTGTCTAGTCATAAGCTCCGTTTAATTTCATTCCTCACGCGTCTACGCTCTTTATTGTGTCCAGGACCATGAGGTATTTGGCGTCGCTTGTGACGAATTTCTATAGAGCGCTGTGAAATTCTGTGGGACTTTGGGGTTGATTGTGTAGTCTCACAGGCTGATATTGCGGTGGCTCGCATAGTCCCTGCTATTTTTTCCACCTTTCATCGTAAGTCGCGAAAAGGGAAACTGGAAGCGAGTTACTTAAGGTGGACCTATAAATTCCTCGAAATACAGGTTTAGATAAATTTTCGACGGCAATGCGTTTCCCATTCGAAAGATTCGTGTCGAAGAAGTTTAAAGAGAACCTACATCACACAAGAGCATGATCTGAATCTATGCAGGTATTCTAAAAGGAGCGGCATTCCTCAATGCAACCTCTCAAGCGAGCACTTATGATGATATGGTCGATTTAGGCCGAAGGTCGGCTTTCATCCGGCGAGAGCCATGTGGCACATTGACATCTTTTATGTCGAAAGGAACTACTGTTATTGAATACTCGAGATTGTGCAGATAATAGTATGAACGGTTTACTATTATCTGTGCGTTCGCCTTCAAGACCAAACATGCCACCTAATCGTGATTCAGATGTATCTAAGCGACCCAGTCTGACATTCATATCTCCAGCTAAAACCACAATATGGGAGCGTTATGCCCAGGCCTAGACAGGAGAACAACTAAGGTTCTCGACCAAATTTCTTGACTCGCAATACAGCGGTTTGGGTTGAGCCCGTGTTCGTCCGATCTCTATCCATTGACCTTCCTTGTATGAGTGTCTCTGAATATGCCACGCCGCTCAACGGGTCATACATGTACACAAACCGTCATTCCACGTTAAGGTCCACTCTCAGCGCGAGGGAATGGGACCAACACTTGCAATTGTTGATTTTATATTAGTCAATGTGCACGCGCCCTAAAATTCCGAGCTATTAAACATGTCACCGTACTCAGTCGGAAACCATACAGTGAGCGAATCAAAACGCTAAATTTATTTGATTAACCACGTCGTCGTCTCCCAGGGGACATGATTCTGGTATACAATATTTTTAATACCGAAATTCACCCACTACAATGCTTACTGAATCTACGGAGCTCGCATAATACAAGAGCTCACACATTTACTCTAACTGTCCCTCACTCGAGACTCAATTGCAGACAACATTTTTTTGCCGTGCGAATTTGTTTTACTATGAACAATCTGCCAGATTATGTGGTAAACTCACCAAATCACCAAACTTTCAAGAGAAGCCTTGATGCCTTTTTGACCCTACACTCGTGCATCGAAGAAAACTATACATCTTAACACTATGCATCTACATTTGTTATCCCACAAATCGAAAACAATTTCTGCCCTTTGGATTTTAAATTGATTCTTGACGTTGTGTGAACCATAACTAGCAGTATATTGTGGTGATCATATCCCCATCCCTTACACACCACCTCAGTGAGCCTTGAAACAGTAGTAATGGGGTAAACAAAGTTATACTTGCATGCCACTGTTGTTGAATTGGGTTCTTACAAAGAACCACGATGTTGAAATACAGAATCACATAGTTATTCTTGGTCAAGTGCTGGAGGATTTTATATAATTACCAATATTTGGTGGTGTAAGTGATGGGGAAGTCGGGGTGCTTACATCCATCCTGTCATGAATAATCGAACTTACTGCTAGTAACCCGGAGTGTCGATGGACCCTCAGATTTCGCATCCCCTGCAGGGCTCACTGCGAGTTCTTCTGGTGAGGGAATCATCCTGCTTGTAGCCTGATCCATTAGCGTTTTTTCGCTCGTATGCGTGATCCAAAGCGCCTGCTGTCCCAAAGTGGAATTCTGCAGGCAACCGAGTATTTATTTTGCGTGTGTGAGAGAGAGAGGGGTAGCAAAGGATAGACAGCAATGAACTGGTTTTAGGATCATTCAGGGATTCTGCAAAACACACTGATCGTGATCTGTACAATATAACTTAGAACTCTGAAAGATAGATCCTATTCATTAAATATAGAAAATTACCTGAGTTTGGGAAATGAATTAGCGTTCATAGATTTACCCTTTGAGAGATGATAAGCCCACAAAAGCGTATATCCGGTCGGATTGTGAATGATTATTTAAAAAATAGTGTTAAAGAGGATGGTCAAACGTAAAAACATGTCCATGTGGGCACTCAGTGATTAGTTGAGAGCCTAAACGGTATTAGATAGTAATATATATAAAGAACCACGATGTTCAAATACAAAATCACAAACTGACTCCTGTTTAAGCGCTAACTTTGCTTAAGTATGACTTATGTAGTGCTGTGTTCACACATACATCACATATACACCACATCCAATTTCTGGAAGTTTGATACCATCAACTGAAGGCAATGAGATTAGGTTTAATGATATTTGAAACTGATTTCTGTTCGAGCTCATGGATTAAATCCCATTCACATGTGTGTGGGCGCATGGGATTGAACAGTTCGATCGTTCCAACCTTACAAGCACAAGACTTGTTTACCTTGTCTCCACTGTTTGATGGCATACAGAACCTGATAGTACTGCTCCTACATTCCCAGTCACTTAAACTTCAGTTACTTAATCCCCAGTTTGATAACTTCTGATGAATGCAGAACACGTTCAAATGAATTTATTTAGCAGAAGAGATATGCAATTGATTTTAAGAACGTCAATCTTTCCGTAGTTGAGTATCGCTGAATTGATCGAGATTTCCTGGCGCATATCTCATCATACTACTTCTTCTGTTTGATATGAACCACTGAGACTATATGCTGTCGGCAATCCTTTCGCAAACCGTTAGGAAATGTCCACATGGTGGGATGTTGGCAAGAAAAGAGTGTCTGTAATGTATGATGCCAGCTTTCTACAGCATTATTCGTTCGGGCAACACCACTATTTGCGTCTGCAGGTGGAAATATAGCTGGTGAAAAGTTTTCTCTTCTACCTTTAATTTGTCGACCTCGAACAAAGGTATGTTCAAAATAAGATAACAGTTCATTCATCCTCTCACTTTGAGACATATATTCGGCTAAAATCTCAAATGTGTCGACTACATCATTGCACGGCACAACCATAATGCCTCATAATCTCCTTTCATCCCTATTTCACATATTTTTCGTTGCATGGCATGACATCTCGACCAATTCAGCGATACTCAACTACGGAAAGATTGACGTTCTTAAAATCAATTGCATATCTCTCCTGCTAAATAAATTCATTCAAACGTATTCTGCATTTTTCGGAGGTTATCAAAATGGGGATAAAGTGACTTGGTGATTAATTGTCGGACGATTAAGTGTCAGTAAACCGTATACAACACGAAACCAACCGCGGTGCGTGTGTGTGTGATGGAAGTGCATGCAAAGGCCCAATTCTGGGTTCGAATCACAAACCTGTTCGATCGTTTCCATTGGAGTCCGTGTCCTCAATTCCTCTGGTTCGCACTCTCGCTCCATGCGTTCAACTTTCGTGGAAGTAATTGTGCTCACCGCTTTTGTGGTATCCTGCGAGTCATGTTTCAGGGAACATTGTCTTCCGCTAGCCTGGGCTGCGTGGGATTTGCTCGAGGGTTTTTGTGTCTCGGCAAGTTTTTTCAAATACGATGGAGGAGAAGCGATCCTGTTTTCTCTGGAAATAATCAATTAGCAATTAGCAATATATCGAACGTATTCAATACATGAGAGGAGTTTTGAACTCCGAAGTCACTTTTGGGTACAAAGATCATTTCCGATAACATGGGTACATAATGCCTGTGTGTGTATTCATATGCTTTACTTTCATGCACAATAACACCACCACGACCGGAATCACGCTGTTTGCATTCATCAGGTTGGAAACACTACGTAAGGTAATATATGTTAGAACAGGGAAGGCGACTTGGCCTCAAATGACCAGACTTAATCACAGTAGGAGGAGTAATACAAATCGAGGAAGAGTATTTGCCCCAAGACTGAGCTTTGAGGTACGCCACTTGTAACTTCTACTGGGCTGGATAGTGCCTCATCCACTCTAACCCTGATAATTCTACTAGTCAAGTAATCCTGTATCCAGGCTAATAGTCTGCCGCACACCCCTAGCTGCTCCAATGCTTGTAGCATTATGCTGTGGTTAACACGGGCAAAAGCTTTAGACATATTCAAGTATCAAGCATGGATAGGGTATCCATTATCCATGGCTCGAGTCCAGTTATCAAGAGTTATGAGAAGATTGGTTAGGCAGGAGTGTCTTGACCTGAATCCGTGCTGTGTGATGGAAAGAAGCTTATTTTGCTCCAAATGTTCGAGAACTTTAGAGACCACTGACAACAACGTGACTGGTCTGTAGTTAGACACGGATCGGCTCCCTCCTTTGTATATCGGAGTGATTAATCCACTGTTCCAGTCAGTAGCAACCTTGCTACAACTCAGTGACAGGTTGAAAAGATCAGAGAGTGGTGAGAATAGAGCATTGTTTTAGGAGGAAAAGTGTTATTTCTTCAGCACCCGGGGATTTTCATTTGTATTTAACATGAGTAGATTTACCAGGACACTCTCGGGTTTTTACTGAGATTTCATGTATTGTGTTAATTTGTGATCTGAATGCAACCAAATCATAACATAAGCGCTCGCTGGGGTAGAACACTTTAGAGTAAAATTGAGCGAGTTCGTTGGCGGCTTCGAGAGCTGTGGAGGTAGTTCCGGTCGTAATAAGTAAAGCGGAAACACATGGCTTTACTCTAGCCTTTCTGTTCACGATCTGAAAGAGGAGCTTCGGGTTTCGTTCAATTTTATCCATCAGTTTTATTTGATACCCCTCTTTATCCTCCTGGACAAGTTTAGTAACTTTGTTTCTCAACAAACGGTAAGATTCCCGGGATTAAGGTGTAATCTAGTTTACCAGAATCGAATTTTTCAGCAAATCTTTCGTCCCGTTACTCACCAACAAAAGCTGTTTCGTATATGGAAATGAGGCAAACTCTGTCAATGCCTTCGTGACATCTTATCCGTGATAATGGCGTCGTAGGGTAATTTTTCAGATTATTTCATGATCCACAATAATCATACTTACTTGGAATCAATTGCCGAGTGCTTAACTGCCAAACTTCATTGACAAGTTAAAATCTTTATTAAGTAAGGTAGGTATGTATGTATGAAGCACAAGCCTGATCCAGTCAAAGTGCCGCACAGTCACAGACTGCACGTGGGCTAAGATAATGTCAGGTTGACCAGGCCTAGACAGATACGAGGAAGAAAATAGAAATGGTAGTGAGACTCCGGCCTTTTTCAGCATGTCGCTCACTACCTCTGGCCAATCAATTTAGCACGGTGTTAGCCGCACAGCGCAAAGTACTGCACGATTGCACATCCGTAAATGGTAGGGTAGGAGATAAAAGCTAATAAACCAGTAGAAGATCAATTGGAGATACTCTGAGGGATGAGTTGTATGCACTTCGAATCAACCATGCATTCAATCAAGTGTTGTGAACGAGTAATGTGACATCAACATGCAAGATTCCTAGTGACTTTCACTGACCCGCATCATAACAATCTTTCCTCGCCACTTCATTTGATAGCGTACAAGATTAATTAAACAGTCCAATAACATCAAAAAACTTTACCCCCCTCCCCCACCGAACACGATTTTGAGCCATCTCACAAAGAGTTCGCAGCTGCTGTATATAACTTCGATCCCTGAATATTCGTGTGCACAGATAAACTAAATGAAATGAAATAGAAACGTCCCTGTTGGTTAATCCATAGCATAGTAAACGCATCGTGTTACTCACACAACTCCCAGCCCAGTCTGTTCTACCAACGCTTGAAGTTGTTGTACCAATTCACCCAATGGTTTGATCATCGTCGGATCGATAAAATTCCAGTTCCCGTTACCCGACGGATGTCTTGATTGGTTCCCTTTCGATGGGTGGCTCTGTTCCTCGAGTTTCCTGACGTTTGGTTTGTGCTGAAACGAAAACACGTTTAGACGATATTTGGAGAATATGTTGTGTTTATGTTTTGCAACTACTCATCCGTGCCAAGCCCATCGAACTATTCACAAAGTTGATCACGACGGTCCATAATGGAAGCACTGGACTCGAGTTTCAATCTTATTTGAGCTCATCAGCAGTGGGACTCGAACCCCCGACCATCACCGTTGTAGTCCCACGCCTTAACAATCTGGGCTACCGTCCACCGTTTGACCGATCGCAATGAAACGTTTATGAACTGTTCTCCGGACTGGCAAATTTGAGTAGCTTTGTTTGCCAGTTCAGAAGGAGCCAGCAACATCTGTTGTGGTCGCCCAACCGCACAGATCTCCATGTCTGGTCATGCCATCGGATACAATGCAAGCCAAAACCGATTAGAGTCCCACCCGAAGCGGAGGATATTCACTGCTGATGAGCTTGAATAAGAGCAAAGCTCGAGTCCAATGTTTCCATTATGGACCGTCGTGATCAACTTTGTGAATAGTTCGATGGACTTGGCACGGATGAGTAGTCACAAACGAAAACACGTTGTTTTATATTACATTCATGTTGGGGTGCGAGTATATTGTTTTCGCCGAAACTGAGCAGAAATATAGACAAGCCACAGCCTAATCTGCTTTTCGGTCAGCGATAGTAAAAGCTTGTTGCCTGAAAGTTCTGCCTTTGATGTAGCTACGCCTAGTTAGTCAACAAAGGACTATGTGTTGAGGCATCGGCCAACATCTTCTTTTACTAATGTCCAGGTAACAAAATAGTAATCAAAACAGTTTCGGCCCTATGGATATTTTCGTGTTTCCTGAACTACTCAGTAAGCAAACAAATCCCGTTTTTACTACCTATGTTATTCATAATTCCCATATTATTCTGTGGTTTTTGTAAAGCTATATGCTTTTTAGACCATTCAAATTGAATTGAATTGATGGTGTTTAATATGAATTCACTTATGTCAAAATGGCACGTACCCATGGACTTTCGTCTCGTTGTTTATTCTTGTTTCGCTCTTTTCGTAGTTCATTTTCCAAATGTGCAACACGAATCTACAAAAAAGTGTTTTTCGGATTATGTACGTATATATACACCGGCTAAGGCATGTGTAGAGAAAGTAAAATGTTCCTATTCCAGAATGATCTGTGTTATGGTGACTTTAAATCAGTATAGATCGTGCTTTCGGTACAAAGATGTTTGCAAAGGAGATATGACATCTCATGAAATTGACCTAACGATTGAAAAGATCCTGCTTATGACTGCTCGTTCTGGTGACACTGTGTAAATGAGTCATCTGCCAGCCTCTGACCACCAAGTCCAGGTTCTGGTCTGCACGCGTAGCTCCCCGAGCCCGGCGGAACTGCTTCTACGAACAGGAGAAAGGGCGAGGGTGAGTGACTGAAAACCAGCTTGCTTCGGGCAGATGAAGCTCGTTAGCCTAGGAGGGCATTTCATCCAACCTGATTTTAAACCTCCGCTGTTTTGCGGAATACCCGGTCGAGGGAAAGGCTTCGGGAGAAAACCCTGAGCAACAGAGTATGGTAGACCGTTAGTTGGTGCACACCACCTCTTTCTGGCAACTCCCTGCTGCCTTGCAGGTCGCACTTGGTTGTGAAAAGGCTAGAGTAGCTGACTCGAACAAACGCCGAGTGGTGCTGGGGACGCCGCTTTGTACTCAAATTCCCAAGAATCTTCATTGAAGCCGACTCATCCTCCAGGAGAAGATAATTTCACAAAAGTAAAGTAAGTAAGTGGGGAAGAGCAGGTGCTACTCTCGATTGCTGAACGTAGATGACGCAGTCAGCTTGCAACTTTCTGCGATCAGCCGACTACTGTCAATCGCTTTGAGCGCTGCGGCATAGATTGTTCCTTCCGAATCGGAGTGTTTCGTCATGGAAATCTCTGTGGACCATGGAATAACCTTGCGCTTGTAAAGGGAATCTATGATCGATATCGACCGAAGGATGCCATAACCAAATTCAAAGTTGCTACCGAGAAATAACGTTACCTAATTCGCGTACACATACCTAACCATTAAAGTGTCACAAGCAGGAAAGCTACCAAATTAGAGCTCTAATGTTCGCGTTTGCTTCTCTCGAATGTTTTTGTGACCCTGGACGAAATACTCTTCATGCCAGCGTTGGTTGATTTCACACACCTGAAATTTGAATTTTTCGGTAAGCTTTCAGTGATGCGACAGTTCCACTCACGATTTCTTGGTTGAGATTTTAGAGAAGCGAGCATTCGTATTCCGTGAAATCTTCTGGATTGAATTTGAAATATTCAATTCGTCATCTAGACAAGCACCATATGTGGTTCAAGCGGTTAAAGATGGCTTAGTTCAAAACCTCTGGAGATGGCATCACATTCTGAATCAGGAGTAAAAATTCCTTCCACATTCTTTTCTTCAGTGTCCAGGCGATTATCTATCAGCAAATGACCGCAGTGGCCCATTTAGTTAAGCACGTATAAGAAGCCTCTCTTTAACCTTTCAAAGTGATTTTTCGAGATTTTGTTCTTGTGGTCGACAGGTTCAACATTTATACCAAACGTTTGGTTCCCCAAAGGTCAGCTTATCAATGTAAACTCTCCATAGAGTAGAACTTTCGGAATACGTTCATTTTCCAATCTGCACAATTGGACCAGCTAGCGTAGATGCGTTCAAAGTAAAAGGAATTTATACATCAGATCAATTATTGTTTGTCGTCTAATGAATCAGCTTTAGACCCAACAGCTTGCACAATAAAATGTATGATACATTTCAATTAATTAATAGGTTCTAACCCATAAACTGGTGTTATACAGACGTGATTTAATCCATATATGGTTCCTTATTTAGATAAGATAAAAATTCCAATAAAAGTGTAAAATTGTTGTTGGCCTGCTTCGGTCGATGTCGACCATGGAGGTACATCACAATCGCATGAATTTTCATGTTCCACAGCTCTTCGAATATCTAAACAGTCCGATTCGGGAGGAACAATCTCTCTCGCAGCGCTTGCAACGATGTGCAAAACTCGGTCGTTGGGCGTCAGTTGCACGCCGGCGGCGTGATCTGCGTTCAGAAGCATTACACAGAATGGTCAAGTACAATCTCTTCCTTCCTCAATACGAGAGCTCCCATATATCGTTTTCTAACGTCTTTGTACCGCAAGTTCTGTTTGCGAGATTAATCAGGCTTAATTTCTAGATCATTTTGAGGTTTCCCCAAAATAATGACACTTTGGTAAATAAAAACTAATCATTGTATTAAATACATTAAAACAAATTGATCACACCTTTCTGACATATTTGTATTTCATTGAAACCTCAGTCATAATGTCGAGAATCAAGTTCTATGCATGATAATTCCATCCTAATGTTATATGCAAAGCAAACAACACAGATTAAGTGATTCTTTACAAAATTCTCCATTGTAATTCAGTTTAAAAAGCAAAATCCACATCACGCACCATGAGTTTCTTCATCTGAGCCTGCATTTCATCCTGCTTCCGCCGATCCACGCGAGTCTGATTCGATGCAGTTTGTTTAAACGAATTCTCATAAGTGTGGCGCGATTTTGAATTGGTCACGCTGCGAAGTGATCGGCCACGCTCCCAGAATGGAGTACGTTCGCGTTGGTTCAACTTTTCATAATGGGAATAATGAGAAGTTTGGGCCTGCCTCTTTTCGTGTGGGATTGAATACGATTGTAAATTCTGCTTCGGGCAATGTGCATTTGTGTCCGACCTGGAAGTTTGAGGTTCAACATTATAGTTTTGAACTTTTTACATTTTAATTGAAATCAATAATATTTACAAGTATTGCGGTGTTCACGTCTTCGGCACTTACACCACACAACTGGTTTCTGGCTGTTTACGGCCATCGAAAGAAGATAATGATATCACGAAGTCGGGTAGATTCAACCTGTGGTAAACTGATGGACAACCACTAAACTTCAAGTCACTGGTAATTAGACTTTCATAACGAATCATATTGGTCAATGTAACATCACAATGTGATTCCTTCGCAAGCGATCAAGACACTTATAAATGGCCTGACTTACATACCATGTTATATTTTTTTAAATATTTTCGCTCCAATTAATAGTGATGCCATCTAAAATGTGAACTGAAAAATATAATAGGGATGGCAATGAGTTTAGTGAAGAGATTCCGACCCTGAGTGTGTTCTCCGCTTTCAATGAAATGTCAAGTTACGAAGTATGCTACTGTAAGTGTTTCCTAATAATTATTATTATCATTATTATCATCATCATAGACAGCAGTACACCAGGTCCCAATGTTGTTGGCCTCATTCGGTTGATGTCGAGAATGCATGCAAATCACAATCGTATGATGTTTTTCATGTTCCACAGCTTTTCGAATGACTAAGCAGTCCGATTCGGGAGGAATAATCTCTCCCGCAGCGCTTGCAACGATAGTTAGAACTTGTTTGTAGGGCTTTAGTTGCACGCCGGCGGCGTGATCTACGTTCAGCAGCCAAGAGCTGTGTCTGCTCCTCGTCACCTTGCAGATGACGCTTTACACCTTGTCTCCAATGTGAGCGGTCAAGAACAAGTTCTTCCCAATTCGGCGGGTCAATGCCAAGAGCTTTCATATCTCTTTTGCAAACGTGCTTGCACCGCAAGTGCGGTCTGCCCAACGGTCGACTTCTTAATTGCAGCTCATCATCGAGAAGATCTTTCGGAATACGACCATTTTCTTTCCGTAGACGTGGCCAAGTCACCGCAGGCGGCGCTGTCGTAGTATGGTGAGCATGCTCTGTACGCCAGCTTTTCAAAGCACTTCAGCGTTAGTCACTTTGTTCATCCACGTTATGTTCCAGATACGATGGATGCTACGTAGATGGAAAGCATTCAGCTTCCGTTTGTGGCTTGTGTGGGAGATCCAGGTTTCACTGCCGTACATTAAAGCATTTAGTACACCCTCGGTGTATGCTATCATCTTTGTCTGTACAGTCAACTTGCGGTTACCCCAAACACGAGAGTTCAATCGGGACAAAATGACAGCTGCTCTGCGAATCCGTTTATCAATCTCAAAGTCTAGCGAGAGGATGTCTGCAATGGTTGAACCAAGATAAGTGAAATGATGTACTGATACTGACAGTTTCTAACAATGATGATTGGAGGCGATACAATCTCTTGACCAAGGACTTTGGTCTCGGTCATTCTGATTGTTAGCCTAACGTTTAGCAGTCCATTCGCGATTAAAGGTGTTCTTGGGAGTGAGCAATAATGGCTGCATCGTCGGAAAACAGCTGGTCACGGAAATAGCACATTTCGTGCTGTGGTTTTTGCTCACAACCGGTTTCGGTTGAAAAGCTTGCCGTCTCTATGTGTGCGTAGGAAATGACTTCTGTCCTCGTCCTGAAAGCGTGCTTCAGTAACAGATTGAAAAAATGCCGGAAATGGTGAAACCAAGAACACACCTTTGTTTGTGAAGTATCTAGATGTTCAATGGATCTCAACCACTCAACATTTCCATGTGCATGCAGTGAAACCGTACTGTACTTAGAGTGGAGATAGGAGAAGTGCTCTACCCATCTTTTCATCTGCTGAGTTTTGTCGACAATCGGTTTACCAGATACTGACTTAATGGGAGCCGTTTTAAGTATGTTTGTACCAATTGCTCTTTTGATCCAATCACACATACCGCGAAAATTTCCAGTATCAGCAGCTTTTTTGGATACTGAGGCTAATTTCAATAGTCATTTGCACATCATCCTGCAGTTTATTAGACCTTATTTTTAGCTGCACTTAGAAGTCGTAGGTTTTCATCTGATGGTATACATTTAAATTTCTAGAATGCTGACCGTTTCTCGTCCAACACAGCAGTCATCTCAAAAGCTTTTGATTCGAACGAGTCGCTCGTTCGAGCTGTCCTTGGACCGAAAGTAGAAATTGAGCCTCGGCAAATGCAGCTTTTAAGCGATTCACAGTTTTATGAAGCAGATTCGAGTGGGGTTGTCTTGCTGAACTCGGCTGTGAATGGATATTGCAAATCATGCAGCTAGATTGGGTTCGCACATGCGAGTGACGTCTATCCTAGGCTTAGCAGACAATTTGGTGAAATCTCGTCTGGTGAAGTTTCAGTTTATCACAAACCAGCGAATGGTCAGTGACACAGTCTGCGCTTTGAAATGATCTGGTGAG
>JACCGJ010022563.1:0-71463 GCA_013407085.1 Atriophallophorus winterbourni
GAAAAACCACGCGTGCAGGCATGGATATGGGTTTAGTTGTCAGAGGCTGTATGAGACGCGTGCCATTGGAAGATTTTAGAAAGCTGTGAAAACCTTGGAACCGCAAATGGTGTAGTCTCAGTTGAATTAAGGGGAATAACTACGTCAAGCATACTCTAAATCCTGTTCGCCGAGGGAATTTATGTATGCTTAAAACCACAAGCATGATAAATGCGAAGTGCCGCACAGTCAAAGACTGCACGTGGGATAAAATACTGTCCAATTGCTTAGACGGATGTGGGAAAGAAAAAAGCAATGACAGTGAGACACCAACGTGCAGCACCCGGAATCAATTCAGTACGATGTTACATGCACAGCACAAGTGTACTGTACGGTTGCACATCGGTGAGTTTAGGGTATGGTACAAAAGCACAAGTCTAATCTGGGAGAAGTGCCGCAAAGTCAGACTGCATGTGGGCTGAAATACTGTCAGTTAGCCCAGCCCTACCCAGATATAAGAAAGAAAATAGAAAACTAAATGGTACTTACTCTCCAGGATGTTTCAGCATGCAGCTTGCTACCCGTAAACCACCAAATTAGCACGGTTTTAGCCGCACAGCGCAAAATATGAGTAAAAGCTAATTTTCCCCACTTAGTCATATGGTAGATTTCGAACGACAAATTTAAGAAAGCACGAATCCTATGGAGATTAACTTCCACTAACACTGATATATAGATTTCTTACAAATAACAACGATCTTCAAATACAGAATCACAAAAAAAAAGATTCACGGCAAATCGTTCGAGGCGCACGTTGAAGTCCAACGTACCAAATTATCAGTCTACACAACAATTTCAGATATTGTCTTACCGGTAAATAGCCGATAGTAAGCATCGCATTTGTTTGCTCAATGTTTAAATGTGTAAGATAGACGGTCACTTTTTATAATACAATGTGTATGCACATCGGAAGCGTTTAGCGATGCCAGTTAGAATCATTCTCCATATATTTTAATGAACAAGACTCACGTATTACGGTCACAAAGGGAATAAGATTATTTGAAATGGTAGAATTTCTGTGAAGATTATTAGAAATTAACCACCAAAAAAGGGACACTTTCTGTCATGTTTAAAATTTATGGATTCGTCAGACAAAGCTCATTATTAACTTGCAAACAATGAACTATTATTCCACAACGGATCACAAAAAAACTAACCATTCGCTGTTAAACGTCTTGTCATATGGCGGTTGCATAAGGTGTATTGCGATCAATTCCTACACCTCGATATTTAAAACTGGCTGATGATTGAATCGTGCACTTCGAATGTCAGAATATATAATTAAATACCATCATTCGCTCGTGATATGAGTCTATCTCGATGAATCGTTTATAGTATAACATTGTTTAAGACGTGCTGAATAGACCATTGGTTAAATGACACAGCCTCACTTGTCGAAAATATTGTTTGTTTCAAAGAACCCAATGATGAAGTGTGATTATTAAATAAATTCACTATATAAATGTTCGAAATTTTTATATCAAACACACCGATTTTTCAGTGATAAAAAATGAAGGTTTATCAACCATCGTTTCATGTTCACAGTAACAGGAATCTTCAACATATTCTCCTTGGGAGCACACTGCGCACTTAGCAAATAAAGAGAAAGCACGACAGATTTTAGCTTTCAAAAGTAAATGTTTACGAAAACGTTACTCTCTGGAATGCTTTGCAAATTTATTAATAGAGAAGAACGATGTAAATCGAAAAGTTGTTCAACCGAACCCCAGACTTAAAAATAGGCTGGTCGAAATACGTTTGGTGTTCTTCGCAAATATTTGAATTGGTTTCGCCTTATTCGTTTTTCTCTGAACAAAAATAATGCTCCTCGATTTGGTGAACTGATCGCAATATATGCATTGTTGGATTCATTTCAGTAACATAATGAATTTGCCGGTTGTACGTACTGATAAAACATTAGCAGTATATAACTCACCCAGCTAGTTCATACTTTGCGTTGAAAATGACAATCTTTGTGTAATTTACCCGGAACGCGAGTTTTGGATCTACAGTCCCTATATAATGTGTGCAAACAGAACGAGAACGATCGCGTGGTGTGTGAATGATATGCATACATCTGATCTTTATGATTATTTCAAAAATTTTCATACTAGTGAGTAGGCTGTAGTTTGTTTTAGGGATTGAATCATATGTTGCTGTGATAGTCAAGATCAAGATTCAAGATTCAAGAATATATGGAAAAAAAAGCTCGTAGCTGTACAACACCACAGGATATTCGTATGAGGACAATAAATATATATATACAAAAAAAGATTGATTCTTCAGGAAGATCGACAGTTTTGTAGTTGCAAAAAATGCCATGTATTGTGTCGGTTTGATGGGTAAAAAAATATTCGTTTGGAAAAAAAATCATGTTATATATACGGGATGTAGGGTGGAATTACTACGCATAAATATATCCAATTTGTTCCTAAAAATCCTTCCACTAGATGATTGGACAACATGTGACGGTAGGGAGTCCCATAAGAAAGAATTGCGCACCGAATAAAAGAACCGACGGCAGTTCCGGTGAGAATGTGGAATATCAAATGCAAATGGGTGAGTACCTGTGCCAAGGCTTGGCCGGAGGCGAAATAAATGCGTCAGAGGGTGCGTCTTGGCGTTTATTATTTTGTAGGTTAGTATTAGTTTGAATCGAACCCTTCTGCGAAGCAGTGTATCCAAATTAAGCTGCTCTAGTCGATTCTCATATGGTAGGTTGCGGAGGCAGCCAACCATTTTAGTTGCTCTGTGATAGATCCTCTCGAGCAGATTGATGTCCTTTTGTAGCCACGGTGCCCAAGCTTGCACCGAGTGATCCATCACTGGGTTAATATACGAATTTATGAGCATGGAGAATAATTCTTGGAAAAAATGTCCAAAAATCCGCCGGAGCATACCTAGCATGCTGCTAGCTCGATTGTACACTGCTTCGCATTGCATGCTAAACTTCAGACTTCCACTAATCCATATGCCGAGGTCTTTTTCTCTGGTTGTCCATTCCAGTTGATTTCGTCCAAGGTTGTATGAGAATGGGAAATCTTTGCCTATTTGCAAAATTTTGCACTTTCGGAAGTTGAATGGAAGTTTATTTCTCTCCCACCAGCTGTTCAATAGATCCAAATCGCTTTGTAAGCGCGAACAGTCCACACTTGACTTGATTCGCATCCAAATTTTAACATCATCCGCAAAGAGAACCATTTTGGCTGTGACAAGTTTCGGAAGGTCATTGATGTAGAACAAAAATAGAAGCGAACCAAGTACCGAACCTTGTGGGACACCGCTAGTGGCCTCGATTTCCCCAAACATCACACCATCGATACGTACAGTTGCTTTGCGATCAATAAGGTAACTTCTCAGTCAGACAAGAAGGCACCCATTAATACCAACATCGTGCAACTTGCGCAGCAGTATAGAATGGTCCACGCGATAAAATGACTTTGATATGTCCATTTTACACGCATCCACGCAACCACCATTATCCACTGCCTGCGTCCAGTCATCCAGTGTCTCCAGTAGGTTAGTCAAGCAAGAACGAGACGTTCTAAATCCATGTTGCTCTCTGGACAACAAGTTTCGGGCTTCGAGATGACTCACAATTCTTTCGCACACAATTCGCTCCATACTTTTTGAGATCACAGGAAGGAGTTTAACAGGGCGGTAATTTGCTGGGTCAGAACGAGTTCCACCTTTGTGGATGGGTGTTATGATTCCTCTCTTCCAGTCATTAGGTACATCACCCTTCCTCAAGGAGTGATTAAATAAATCACAAAGTGATTCGCACAGTTGACTGCCGCATAACTTCAGGATTGCAGATATGATTCCGTCAGCACCCGGGGATTTGTTGATGTTCAACTTGCGTAGGTGGTGCTGCACTATTTCCGAACTGATGCATATATCACATATCGTCTCCGGCACAATTGTTGCTGACAATTCTGATGGTTGTAATTTATCCTTGGGGGTGAAAACTCGTGAATAAAAACTGGCTACAGCGTTAGCGGTTTCCAGAACAGAATCAGTTAGTCCGTTATCTGTCATGATCGGGAAAACACCGGGTTTCAGCTTCGTAGTGTTGTTAACAGTTCGATAAAGCGGTTTGGGATTTTGCTGCATTCTTATAGCCAGCTGAAGCTAAGGATATTGTTTGTCCTCTCGGATGAGATTTGTGACCCGATTCCGCAATTCGCGGAAGTTTGCCCACGTCAAAGTTATTCAAAGTTATTCAAAGTTTTAATCGTCCAAAAAGTAAATACTTTACAGTAACGTCGAATCAGTTCTGGAGACCCTGTGAATAGCCGATGCCAAATTTCGCTTTGTCAACCATTTTCTAGTGCTACTGCGAATACTGATTTGTGGTTCTTTGTTATTATGTTTCGGGAGATTTTTAGAATTGAAATGTATCATGTTGATTATGTAATCTGTCAGGGTTGTGCAATGCGAGTCCGAGTCACTGCAATTTATATTATCTTCATGGAAAGCTACCATTGTTTTCACCAAATTAATGTAATCCACGTTTCTATTTTGTTTTGTTTGCCTTACAATTCTACTGGCGTTGCACACGTATTGAAATAGCAAAACGAGGTGGTCGCTTCGACCCAGCGGAGTGATACTGAACATCTTCAACGGCTGTGGCTTCGGACGTTAGGACTAGGTCTAGAACAGAAGTCTGTTGCAAATTTCGTTGTCGTGTATATTCGAAAACATGATTATACAAGCGGATGTAATCGAACAGTTCTCGAAATTTGTAGTCTAGGGATAGGGGTGGGTGATCTACTCGGTTATATATTTGAGGCAGATTGAAGTCTCCCTTAATCAGCAATAGCGAATTGCGCTGTTTTCCGGCGTAGTGCATTGCTTTAAAGAGGTTTCCGTTATACGCATCCAATGATGATGGCGAACGGTAAACTACACCAACAATAAAACTGCCGCCTGATTGGATCTTCAAGTTGCACCATAAGCTGTCTTCCAGATCGAGTTCAGTATCTGTAACTAGCGGGGTACCGACAGTTGCTACTTGACAATTGCTCCCCGACAGTTGCTCCGCGACAATTGCTCCTCTGACAATTGCTCCTCGGACAGTTGCTCCTCGGAGAGTTGCTCCTTGGACATTTGCTCCTCGGACAGTTGCTCCTTGACCAATTGCTCCTTGTACAAGTGAACTGAGTTCACTTGAACTCAGTTTGAGCTTAAACTCAGTTCACTTGTTTACTTGTTTACTCGGCAACGAAGACTCCTGAATATGATATTGAGACGCGTCTAAATGGAATGGAATCCAGTATACAAAAACTAAATGAACTGATAATAAATGTATGTTTGAAGCTAAGCAAAAACATGACTTAGCTGAGTGGTATAAACTCTGCAGTCGGATGAGCTTGATCGCAGTTACTACGTCACCAGTAGTTCGATTAAACCGCCACCTGAATTCTCCTCACAAGGATGATCCTCGCCTTTTAAGAATAACGCTGCAATCTGCGGAGGACGTGGAAAACGTACTCTTAAATGCTTACATTCTTAGAGGTGTTCCAGAGACTACATGTCGTATCCATGCAGACTTACCATGGTGGCAGAAAGAATTAAAAGAGTTGTTGAAGGTCAGCAGGGTCGGGACACCGTGAGTGTACTGAAGAGCATTGCCTTTTGCTACAATTTGTAGGCTTCTGTTGCAGAAGAAGAAGGAGAAGACAATCAAGACAGTAGTTTGGAAGATGTTTTATAACAGTGATATTTTTGTGTGCAGTTATCAGACATGAGACCAGGATTTTGTGAAAAACACTAAAAAACACATGGCTTAGTATTGTTATTGTTATTACAGTGATCTATATTATTTTATTCAATTTTTATTAAAATGTTCAAAGAAAAAATACTTGTCTTCACTTGTATGAATTATTTTCGTCGCAATGTGATCGTGATCTGAAATTCATAGAGCAATTGGTCAAGGAGCAATAGGGCAAGGAGCAATAGGGCAAGGAGCAATTGGTCAAGGAGCAACTGTCCGAGGAGCAATTGTCCAAGGAGCAACTGTCCGAGGAGCAATTGTCCGAGGAGCAATTGTCCGAGGAGCAATTGTCGCGGAGCAACTGTCGGGGAGCAATTGTCAAGGAGCAACTGTCGTGGACCCGTAACTAGCGTACAATATAAACGGTCATGGTGGTAAACAGCTACTCCACCACCTGTTCTTGAGCGGTCTCTCCGAAACAAGGTCATGTTTGGAATAGAGAACTCGCGATCGCTCACGTGAGGTTGGAACCATCTCTCAGTTATTGCTATGACGTCGAGTGAGTGCTGATTGCAGAGATCCTTCAGTTCAGTTAGTTTCCTTAACAATCATTGTGCATTTGTATATAGGCAATGGATTGTGGTTTTCGTATACAGTGATGGGGCTAAAAGCTCGTCTATTAGTCCGACCCGTCGAGAGTCGGACATCGGTCGTTTTTCGGGATTGCCACAGTGTTTCTAATCGGAGTCTCGTCCTATTGTGGAAGCTATGGTTCATTAGAAGGCGTAGAAAGTCTGTGATCACTCATCCTGACATCCTTACGGAGATTCCTATAGTTTGCTTTCCAGTTAGCTCTAACTGATTCCATCATACCTTTCGTTAAAAGTGTTACTTCCAGAGGTTTTGACCCGTCACCTTTATAGTTTGGTGAACGAGGTATTCTAAAAGTGTCCACCACAACTGACTCGTGAGCCCCGATGCTGTTAGCAACATAGAGCCACTGTTTGTGATCGTGGTGCTGTATTTCACTTCCTGATGCAGTGTCAGTGTGTTCGGGAACACCAAGAATAATAGCACTGCGTTGGTCACATTTTTTCCCATTGTTTAAATTACATTTTCTGTCCCACCACGGAATATCTGCATGTATGCGACATTTAGTCTGTGAGAATGTACGTAGCAAATAAGAGTTTAACAGAACGTCTTCCATCTATTTTTGGCTTTTAAAAGTTATTCTTATTGAACGTGGTTCATCGGGATGAGGAGAATTGGGGTGCCGACTTAAGCGGGTTATTGAATCGGGCAGTATCAAGCTCATATCCATCATTGAAAACAGCTGGTACCATTGTTCAATGTCGTGAGTTCGTCTACTCGAGAAAAGTGTCCTCGATGTCTCCGGCACATTGGTGCAAATTACACTGAGATTCATCAAAGTTTATTTCATGTCATCATTAGTTTTTGAAGTAGAAGAATTCTGCTGGTGTACAGTCAGTACACGCCCCTTCGACTTTCTAATGTGATTAACATATGAGTTGCAGCTTGCGTTAGCATTACTCAGTTGTTTAGCTTCCCGCAAATTCTACTTAAGTAACGGACTAACTTGTGGAGTTACGGGATGTAGCGTTGGGATCGGGTTGATTTCACTTTTTAATGAGTTATTGTGGGCATTTACTATCGACTTCAATGATTCCTCAAATTTTTGGGAAATGTTCTCTAAGTATTTGACGCGATTTTCCAGGTCTCCTGATTTCGATGCATTGGTCTTGGTGCCGTTTAACGACTTTGTTCTACAGACACTGCATACATAACAGACACTAGGAATTTCCGGATTATTAATAACGCCTACCGCCTCTTTAGTCAAAAGTTTATCGCAATTAGTGTGTATTTTAGTAGAGCACATATAACACATGACTACTTTCGATTTCACACTTACCCCCTTTCTGCAAAATTGACACGTAGTTTTCGTAGGTCTAGACATCCGATAGCTGTTGAGGTTGTCTGGCCAAGGTCGTCTGATCGTTGAATGGGGGTGTTGATAGCTTCCACTAAAACACCTAGGCGCATATCGATCGGTTCACGGTTGAGAGATGACATTTGCGAGGTTCGCGTGGGAACGTATCGCATTGTATTGGATGCAAATTACCAGTTAAAACAGTCGTGGTGTTCGTAGATTTGATCTTGCACAAATGATGCACGGCTTGTTGAATTCAGTTTGAAGAAGATCTTCCGAACGATATTAGTCGCGACCAAGTCAAAACAGCGACAACAAATTTTGCTCGCGCACAGAATTTCCACGGTGATGTGGAAAATATTAGCTTCCGAAATATTGATCACTGGACACTGATGCTGATTAAGTCCAATAGACCTCTTCAAGCGAAATCCAATGGTGTAAGAATAATCAGAATAGGATCAACGAGTGAGTAATGTTCAAAAGTATCAGAGCACAAAATTATGCGTCCGTCTGTTAATGTCTAGCGTCATATAAAACATTGAATCCAGGGTTAACAGATTTGAACTATGACCGTGGTTAGAAGAAGATTATATTCTATTATGAGTGGTGACAATGTGCAAATGCTCTTTAACAGATAAATAATGTTGACTTGATTGAAAAACAGATAACTGACAGATAACTGTAACGCTGAAAATTCGCGTTATCGCTAAAAATTCGTGTACTCGAATCAAGCCATTTTTCTTCTTCTTCTTCTTCAATAACCCCCAAGCCCGCGGGATCAGCAACCAAACTCTGTCAAAACCTCAAACCGCTACTGAAACCGAAGCAACATATTATACCAAAAAAACATCGCCATGCTTTAATCAAGAAGAAACCTCATCTGAGTTATATCAGCACGGCGCTACCGGTATTCAAAATGAAACTGTGATATCTAAGTTAACAAATAAAGATATTGTCAAGTATACGACTGAAGAAATCCCTAAACGTTTTAAAGGAGATTGATGTCAGTAACGATATAGTGTATCTCCGTGCAGTGTACAGTTCGGTTAGAATGTATGCATGAATGAAGTTCGAGTCGTTTCAAATATGTCTGGCGCCGTTTCATAACAAATATCGGACAATTCGATTAATTTATCGAAAAGGCTGTTTATCTTTGCATACATGTATATTTCGTGAGTAATGACAGGGTGTATAAAGAAGTTATTGGCCCGGCTTCTCTAAAGTCGTAGTTAACAAACAGTGATGAATCATGGCAGATCGATCTCAATAGTCAGTGCCCGCGATGATAAAACATATGAGATGCTTATTGTTTGCAGACCGCTTGAATCGACAATTAGGTTTCGGTGTGAATTGCTCAGTGCGACTCTATTAGAGCCGGATATAGGTCGTTTTCAATGCCACTGATTTTTTTTACATTTGGAGGAAAACGCTGACATCCGCTGTCTTCAGACGGGGGTGATTGATCTATAACATTCGGTTTATTTGTGTTAAGTCCAACATCATTGAGTAACGTTCTTTTTATTTTTTCCATCAGGACATTAACAGTTCAGTCATATTGCTGGTCGAGAACGTAATCTTCTGACATTTTGGTCCATGATCTTCATATTTTGAGCGAAAAAGGAAAATGAACAGTTCCACAACAACGCTATTATAAAAACATACAAAACACGCATTGTTTGACGTCATGCTCTAAGGTTCACTGAATCGATGCTCTAAAAGTATTTTCTGTAACAACAAGTGAAACATTACGTCGTTCAAGTTACTCTTTTTTTTTCTCACCATGGTACATCGGGATACATGCGGCAGTTTGAGTTGTGATCGGTCTTTAACTAGGTAGTCATTCAGCATTAATATCTAGATATCAGCCTTGCATTCCAGGTTTACCTTGAGCAAGCAAGGTTAAACAATATGTTAACCAATATGTATAACATCAATTTTGAAATGGTGCGGCAACAACTACACAGGTCTACAGGAGACGACGAAATCACACCTGCAATCACGATTTTATGCATCTTTCAATTGTGCGAGCCACACTGTGATTTATTTAAGCACTCTCTAACTGTTGGTGCAGTACAGACTGACATGGAGAGGAGAAACTAAACACCAACATACAAATGTGGCAAACGTTATATCCCAAAAATTAACCGCTTTGCTTTGAACCTTTTTAGCGATCTCGCGTGTTACACTTCAATATTGTTTCCTCTACATGCAGTAGACCAGGCTTGACGGGAAAGTTTTCACTATCATACAAGTTACACGTATGAATGTCTAGTTTAATATTATACTTATCGTTCCAGTTGTGCCTTTGATATGCGGTATACGTATACTATGTAGCCAATTTTTTCTCCGAGATTTTGAACAGGTATTTTACTTTCATACGATAGCTTTTTACAAATCTTCGCAGATTATCGTGGTCTATGAGCCTTTAGATGAACTAACAGGGCGCCAGTATTCCTTCACTTCCAAGGCTATGCCTGTGTTCTGACTTATGGAAAACACAACAAAATAAGGACCAGAATTCATGTCTAGAATAGTCAGACGTTTATTGCGTCTCAGTATCAGTGTCGATGAGTTACCGATTGGCAAACATTTCTTCTAATTTTTTAACCCTTTTTGTTCACATGATTGCTCAGTATTTACCTAGTAGTTCATGTTCATGGACATTTATAATCTGCTGATATTTTATAAAGTACCACGTTTGTGCCATCTCACGAATTGGTATCAAATTCCGCTGCACGATTATCTTGTTGCGTAAAGTCGTATAGTCGTTGATGTCAACCGAACTCGACCATATTTAGTTTTACTAGATTAATCTGCATGCACACCGTATTAGAAAAATTTACCGCCTATACTGGTCATGTTCAGATGGCGTCAATATTATATCGGAAATTTCTAAGTCGACTTATAATAAGCACATTGGTCTTATATGTGCGCCTCGAATGATTGAACAAGAATCACTTTCTAATTCTGTATTCTTACATAGTATATGTTTCTACGGACCCAGTCTAACAGTTGGCTGCATGGATAATATTGCCTACCATATTACTGCTGTTTCAAGGATAAATAAACATGATCTTACTGTCTCCAACTAATGACAGTTTCTTTAACGTATCTCATTTGTCAGACATGTAAAGCCTTGCAACATCTCTTCTTATCGATTGCAAATAAATTTCTCAGCTAAAAATTACTGAAATTGTTCGTCAATTGTAGTGATTTGTATAGTGTTTTATGTCATGCTTCGGAGGAGTGTGGTGTGCACAGACGACAGAAGTTAACTTCGTGAAACAAGAGTCGACTATTTTGTGTGGGCAAATTATACAAGGGGCCGAGTTTATTAAATATTTTGTGACATTGTCAAACTTTTTTGTTTACTTTTTTGGTTAAAATATTATTTTTTCAAGCCTCACATGTTTTACGCTATGCAAACATTAGCATGATCACCGGTCAATTTTCGAAATACGATGTGAATGCACCTTAATCTAAGACAAGCTAACAAGGAAGAGGACGGTAGACATCAACGTAGTTGCGATTAGTGCCTTGCAACAGTCGAGTCAAGCAGCGCAATAACATGCGAATTTTTCACCTAGTCTGAATCTTAATATTTGAGAATATTTTTAGCAGATGTCCCCAAGCGTGGGCTACTTGGTAGATGCTGAGCAATTATCAAGGCATAAAGGAGTGGGAAAATAAAACATCTGTCTGTCGGGAAGTCATCAATAGCGATGCTAAACCACGATACACTTTCGCTCATTTGAGACAAGAATTCAAGTCCATAGTTTGTTTTGCTTTCCATATGATAGAATAATGGTGCAGCCCACAAACGCAACGAAATCGGGCGCACCATAAAATAAGTCAAAGGCTCATAGACCACGATTGTCTGCCTAGATTTGTAAAACGCTATTTCATGTGGGAAAATAACCGTTTGTGATGTTGTACACCATAATAGTGATGACGAATATCATCATAATAATGATAATGATAGTAGCAACACTGATGACGGTTTGGCGCTATTGAAATTTAATATGATGATGTTAACGTTGATGTGTATGATCGTGGTGGGTTTAATAATCAAATGATGTTATTCGTAGCGTTATATCATCAGTAAACCTGAAGTTTTATTATCGTTTTCCACTGTCGCTTCACATCTACGCTGCAAAATTTATCGACGATCGCCAGAAATATTGATATTCGTTCTGATTTTTTTCCACAGCACTCGTTTCCGAACACTTCTATTTTACAGTGTTCCACGTATCTGGGTGAACTTCTGCAGCATGTGATCCTAAAGTTTCAATTTTTGCAGCTGCAATGAACTCGAAAGCAGTGAAGCTGTATGACTTGCGAGCTTCCGATAAAGGACCTTTTGCGACCTCATAGCAACCAACTATAATCACATCCGCTCGGTCGACGATTTCATTGAGACGCATCTTCATATGATATTGGTTATTACTTTATTGCAGATAGGAAAACCATCGCATAAATACTCACACACATTCCCCTAATTCAACTTTTCTTTTGGTTTGCTAATTTCACTATCATTCTTCTCCACCTTCAGATGAAAAGCAACACATCACTAAACGCTGAATGCACCGTTCACTCCAGACAGCAATTTTATCAGGGTTGGTTATTTTGAGAGTTGCTTGAACATCTGGTCCGTGAACAGAGGCTTGCGAGTCGCAAGTTCTGAAAGTGTGGTAACAACTACACACCTTGACAGAGGCCTACGCAATCACACGTGCAATCCCAAAGTTATGCAAAATTCAACCTAGGTTTTGGAACCATTTCGCCTCTAAACTCAATAGCTTTGTCATATTTAGCCTCTCGGTCCGAACAACGTTTAGGTTTAAACGGTATTTCATGAGACATCGTGATTTCTATAATATAGACATGCAAGATCGAGACATTTGAACGCAACTTCAAAGTGCTTTTAATTTCCTTTTATGTTTATTTTGTGTGCGGGTGAGATCAACGTCCGCTGACCAACTGCATACGTACTTTATGCGCACATTAAGTGTTATTCACGTTTATACTTAACCGCTGCAGAACTGAACGCCTGATTGTTGAGATATATGCCTCAACCATCTTGTTCACCGCATTAATATTCCAAATGCCCTAGCTTGAAGTCTTTCCCTATAGGATTTCACACCGTGTCTTATCACTTCTAATATAGCAAGATCTACGCCACGACCAGTGCCGAGCACGAGTTCAGCTAGAATAGAATCATGAATTAATGATTGATATTAAAAGGGATTGTGTGGTTGGTTTTCTACTCGTTTATTATGTTTGTTTACTCTAGTGCAAAGGTCTCTAGAATTCTGCCGATGTAAACACCTGCGAGGCCGTTGAGGTAGATTTTGAAGTTAGCGTTGATCGCACAACCCGAAGTGGTCTTATCTTCTGAGATGCAATATTACGGATCAGAGCGTTCTACCTCTCATATAAGTTACTCTAATACCTGCGTTATTCAAGATCAGATTCATGAATTCGGAGGGGCTTTTACATAAGGTATAGCAACCGTAGCTGGTTAAACATTTTTCCGTTTCCGGTTGCAGATGTTTAACTCGATTCAATTTACGATGCAAGTCGATGACTGACTTATGGATTAGCTTGTCGTTATATTGATTAATCGAGATCCTTTAATCGTTAACAGTCTTTTATTTGTTCATTAATTAAGTAATCACTATTTCACTGTTAAATACCATTTGTACATATTCAACACACTGAATAATAACGATAAAACCCTTATACACGCGGTCTTTCTTCTAACCTGGTTGCCACGGATTGAAAGTTTCATGTGAATCTTGCATGAACGCAGCGGTCTAATGATTCATTGCCCAAAATGAACTATAGATTACTCATAAGTACGAAGGATTTTATATTACTCACAAAGTTCAGTTGCCTACATTAAAGGTTTCGTGCTGTTTGCATTCCTTACGTTGGGACAGTATGTATGAGCTAAAAGCAGTTCGCCACATTTGAATAAAATTGGTACGGCTTATATGTTTAATCACATGACACTGTTGCAAAACTCTGTGCCACTACACCTTCTGAAAACGAACGCAAGTGTCAATCATGCTGTACTCCTAATTCGGTCAACGGTACCCGCATAGCCACCTACGGTCATCGTTTTCTCGCGGTATACCAATAATTGCGAAAAACGTTCTACTAGACTTTCACTATTGCAGACGTGGAAATTCCGATTTGAGGTGCTGAGTTTTTGTCTAATTTCAAGCATTGGTTTTGAGCAATCTATAGTAATAGCATGCGTAGGCTGGATTCCACGTTCTCATAATTGGCGATTTTAACCCAGAAGATATACCTTGGCGGAAATAATGCTGTTAATCTGATAAGATGACTGAGAACTTTATCGAATGGACTCACATGCAAGCTATTGTTGTTTTTGTTGGCCTCCGTCGGTCGATGACGACCATGGATGTACATCACATCGCATGAATTTCACGTTTTGCAACTTTTCGAATGACCAAACAGTCCGATTCAGGAGGAACAATCTCTCCCGCAGCGCTTGCAACGATAGTCAGAACCTTGTTGTATTGCATCAGTATCAAGCCGGCGGCGTGCTTTGCGTTCTGCAGCCGGGAGGAGTATTTGCTCCTTCCCGGCTTGCAGTCAACGCTTTACACAATGCCTCCAAAGTGAGCGGTCAAGAGCAAGTTCTTCCCAGCTTGCGGGGTCAATGTCAAGAGCTTTCATATCTCTTTTGCAAACATCTTTGCACCGCAAGTGCGGTCTGCCCAATGGTCGACTCCCTAATTGCAACTCACCGTAGAGTAGATCTTTTGGAATAAGACCATTTTCCATTCTATTGACATAATCAAGCCACCGCACGCGGCGCTGACGTAATAGGGTAAACATGCTCTGTAGACCAGCTTTTGAAAGCACTTCAGCGTTATTCACTCTGTCCATCCATGATATGTTCAATATACGACGGATGAAGAGCATTCAGCTTCCGTTCGTGTCTTGCGTGTGTGGCCCAGGTTTCACTGCCGTATATTGAAGCATTTAGTACGCACGCGCTGTTTACCATCATCGTTGTCTTTACAATCAGCTGCCGGTTACCCCAAACACGAGAGTTTAATCGGGACAAAATGACAGCTGCACTGCTAATCCGCTTATCAATTTCTGTGTCTAGCGAGTGGTTATCCGCAATGGTTGAACCAAGATATGTGAAATGATGTACTGGTTCGAGCTGACAGTTTCCAACAGTTATGATTGGTGGCGATACAGTCCCTTGGCCAAGGACTTTGGTCTTGCTCATGCTGATTGTTAGATCAAATTATTTGCATGCTGAAGATAAACAGTCAATTAGCGACTATACCTTCTCATGCAAGGTATTAACTAATATGTTATTGACCCCCAAGTTTCCGTGAGGACTGTTATCATTCCATTTTCGATCACGTAAGTTCTTCAATCGCAGAAATGGTTTAGTAGGTCAAATAATTTAATTCACTATAAAATATGATCACGTTATGAATAACTTTCAATTAGTGCCCTGGTATTGCAAACGTTTTACTAACAGGGTAATTTCAAACTCTTAGTCTGTGACGTTTTATGAGAGGACGCTGAAAAGCTCTCGTCTCAACATGCGGATGGAGATAATGCAAAAAAATGTCAGCTTAAACATCATTATCTATCTTCCTTGAAAGATAGGCTCGCTACGTCAATGTACGTGGAGCAACGCAACAAAACGCAGTGGTTGACACCTGCGATTGCGCGAGTGATTAGTATCTGGAACCTTGCGTGAAAAATTTAAAAGACTATGAGATACAAAAAATTTGGACAATAAATGAAATG
Source organism: Atriophallophorus winterbourni (assembly GCA_013407085.1). Taxonomy (NCBI): domain Eukaryota; kingdom Metazoa; phylum Platyhelminthes; class Trematoda; order Plagiorchiida; family Microphallidae; genus Atriophallophorus; species Atriophallophorus winterbourni. The sequence goes on from JACCGJ010022563.1 coordinate 15,513, forward strand.
AGCATGAATAAAGTTGTGAAAATCCAGTGCAAGATATGTCGTTAATTTGAATTACAATTGACACGCAATGTAACGCAGAGCCGAAGGCGTTATTAAAGTTATGACTAATCGAATGGCTAAACACGTCATTGGATCGACAACCTACGTCATAATGACGGACCCCAATTATTCTTAGACAAAGACAAGTAATCGGCGTCGTTCGTCGTTTCCCAACGGCTCCGTCAGTTATGGGTTTAGTTAGAGGTTCTAATGTGTTCAATAAACCAAGATGCTATTTCGAGCGCAAAACTGGGAAGTAAACATTCGCAAAATCATCCGCTGTCTCTTGAACTCTAGTAGAAATTCATTTTTCTCTCAGGAGCGGAAAAACACCTGATTTGATTTTTTTCTTTCATTCACAAATTTGTACAGTATATTTGGATTACATTTCATTCTTTTCACTATGCATTGCTGGTACGTTTTCTCCTGTCGAACGTTAGTGTTCAGTCTGTGTTCCGCAAAATTGAAATCAATTTGCATGAATTGCAAGAGAAAGATGAATTGCCCTGGCTTGTCTTTTAAGTAAAATCTATTTTCGGGTTATACTACGATCAGTTGTTCGGAAAGTTCGAACAACTTTGCTGGCAATAGGTTGAGAGTTCCTTTGAATTTGTATATAATGATAGTCATACAGTGAGTTGCTATGGTCATTTGAGTGACTGAAATCAAGCTAGATCTCGTTTAGTTAACAGAGTGCTTTTCTGAGTCTCAAACGTTTGCATTTACGTATTACCATCATCTCGTCGCTGTGTCTTAAAGCACTACAGAAATAATCGAACACGTTCGCGACATGGTCACTTTTCCCTAATGAAGTTTCGTTGGCGATTGTTTAGATAGTTGATGCGTTTGAAGTCAAAACAAGGTCTAGCGAAGATGGCAGATCAGTTCCCTTTATTCGACTATGTTTCAAGACGTGGTAGTACAAGTTTACTAGGTCATTTTCTTCGCGATGTGTGTGTTCCAGTGCATTCGTTGTATGCTGGATTGTTAAGGATAACCACGGAAGGTTGTAATAACACATGATTAGCATTTGAGCGTACTGTCGTGCGTTGAAGAGGTTACGTCATTCAACTAGCATATCGTTGTGTTCTGCTCTCAAAGTTGTTGACTTGACTTGATCCCTTTAGTTCCTGGTGGAACATAGGGCCTCGCTGATCGGTATATTACTCAAAATAGATTACTTACAGGGTAATTTCAAACTCTTAGTCTGTGACGTTTTATGAGAGGACGCTGAAAAGCTCTCGTCTCAACATGCAGATGGAGATAATGCAAAAAAATGTCAGCTTAAACATCATTGTCTATCTTCCTTGCAATATAGGCTAGCTACGTCAATGTACGTGAAGCTACGCAACAAAACGCAGTGGTTGACACCTGCGATTGCGCGAGTGATTAGTATCTGGAACCTTGCGTGAAAAATTTAAAAGACTCTGAGATACAAAAAATTTGGACAATAAATGAAATGAGCATGAATAAAGTTGTGAAAATCCAGTGCAAGATATGTCGTTACTTTGAATTACAATTGACACGCAATGTAACGCAGAGCCGAAGGCGTTATTATAGTTATGACTAATCGAATGGCTGAACACGTCATTGGATCGACAACCTACGTCATAATGACGGACCCCAATTACTCTTAGACAAAGAAAAGTAATCGGCGTCGTTCGTCGTTCCCCAACGGCTCCGTCAATTATGGGTTTAGTTAGAGGTTTTAATGTGTTCAATAAACCAAGATGCTATTTCGAGCGCGAAACTGGGAAGTAAACATTCGCAAAACCATCCGCTGTCTCTTGAACTCTAGTAGAAATTCATTTTTCTCTCAGGAGCGGAAAAACACCTGATTTGATTTTTTTCATTCATTCACAAATTTGTACAGTATATTTGGATTACATTTCATTCTTTTCACTATGCATTGCTGGTACGTTTTCTCCTGTCGAACGTTAGTGTTCACTCTGTGTTCCGCAAAATTGAAATCAATTTGCATGAATTGCAAGAGAATGATGAATTGCCCTGGCTTGTCTTTTAAGTAAAATCCATTTTCGGGTTCTACTACGATCAGTTGTTCGGAAAGTTCGGACAACTTTGCTGGCAATAGGTTGAGAGTTTGTTTGAATTTGTATATAATGATAGTCATACAGTGAGTTGCTATGGTTATTTGAGTGACTGAAATCAAGCTAGATCTCGTTTATTTAACAGAGTGCTTTTCTGAGTCTCAAACGTTTGCATTTACGTATTACCATCATCTCGTCGCTGTGTCTTAAAGCACTACAGAAATAATCGAACACGTTCGCGACATGGTCACTTTTCCCTAATGAAGTTTCGTTGGCGATTGTTTAGATAGTTGATGCGTTTGAAGTCAAAACAAGGTCTAGCGTAGATGGCAGATCAGTTCCCTTTATTCGACTATGTTTCAAGACGTGGTAGTACAAGTTTACTAGGTTATTTTCTTCGCGATGTGTGTGTTCCAGTGCATTCGTTGTATGCTGGATTGTTGAGGATAACCACGGAAGGTTGTAATAACACATGATTAGCATTTGAGCGTACTGTCGTGCGTTGGAGAGGTTACGTCATTCAACTAGCATATCGTTGTGTTCTGCTTTCAAAGTCGTTGACTTGACTTGATCCCTTCAGTTCCTGGAGGAACATAGGGCCTCGTTGATCGGTATATTACTCAAAATAGATTCAATTCAATTCAATGGTCTAAAAATCAGATAGATTCACAAAAAAATATGGAATAATATTGGAATCACGATTAACATAGGTCGTGTGAACGTGCTTTTTTTGCTTACTACGCAGTTCAGGTTTCAGGTAAACATTTATGTGCAGACTCAGTTTTCCATCAGTTGGATGACACATATTAACCTATAAGGTCAAGATGAAACGTGTGCGCATCACAGGCTTCAATCATCAAACACCTTGATAGCAAAAAACAAATTTGGATTCGTGATGTATTTCCAGCCTCGAGCTTCCACAACTTTAAAAGCGAAACTTGTTTCTATTGATATGATTAGTTTCACCAATCCGCAAGCTTTCGTAACACTTCGAACTGATAACGTTTTAAAAAATTCAGGATTTTATATCTCTATTATTTCAAACTTACGCTTGCTCATGACTTACAAGTTACCGTTATAATTATTTACATTATCCTGGGCACGGTGCCACGAAATAAGCTAAACGTGGACGATCCAGGTTATGAAACGAGGATGTTTCCAAAAAACTTTATGCAGTGGCTTTGCTAGAAAATTATGTCGGAGACGTATATCTTGAATTACGTGCCTAGTTTCAAAACGCGTTTTCTTATTTTATTTTTTTCTACCAAGTGTAAAACTTCCTAGACAATTTGGCCAAGGCTCGTAATCTACACTCTGACAAACATTTCTTGACTTTTTATCAGCATGGTTTTGGTGACTGCTGTGAGTTTATCTGAAAACCGTCAATGTCACACCAGTCCTCCATCCATTTACAGTGCCTTGGCACATCATTTTTCTTGTTATACATGATGTTTACCGAGTATTACCATGCGTGATGGTAGGATTTCCTTATGCCATAACAATAATTAAGAAAACATATTGGTACCTGGATGAGTGGATACTCGAAAAACAGGCAGTCATGAATGTGAAATGATTGAGGTCATTGACTGGTTTCTTGTCCCAGTTAAGAGCATGTGATTAAGCGGATGTTGAACAGTATGATTACCTGAAGGCTGACAAATTCGCGGTAAATAGGGTGACTAAATATTCCTCCAGGTCGTCACATTCCGTCAAAACCGAACAAGAGAACACAGGCAACCCGGCAAGTAATGATTTGTTTGCTCTGATTTGTCCATTTAGTTGTCCCAGTTTACGTGACACTATCTGTGGTTTTAAAGACAATCGTCAGTGGTAAGAAAAAATCGGTCGCAACTGTTCCTACACGCGTGATGCAATATATGGCAAATAATTGACACTAGAGGCGATATCGGTCGTGAATGATGAAAACGTGCCTGGTGGATGCACCGGATGTAAACAATTTTTGCACTAAAATAAACGCAGATTCAAATGCTCGAACAAGTGTCCAGCAAAGCAACCTGGATTATCGGAATCAGAATAAAGCTGCATCTTTGCAAGTCATTCGATGCGAAGGTGCAGCTTTTACAATCGTGCTGAAGAGTCTAAAAGAGCGTTTTTTTCACGAAGACGCCACCTTCACAAATGCGACTGTTACGGCCCTGTCTGTCGATAAATTCCCTGGTCGGCAGAAAGTTACGGAGCAAAATCCACCGGCTCATGTTCAAAACCAAAAGTCACGCTCCAAAAGTGAACAAGATGGGTATTTGATCTAAAGCAGGCTTATTTATACTTGTCCACAATTTTATATCATCCGCAAACAGTACTATCTTACATTGGAAGAGAACCGGTATGCCATTGCCACATAGAGCGATGATGATTGGTCCAACGGCAGATCGTTGACGCACTCCAGATATCAAGACTACCGAATTCAACAAAGCTCCGTCCATATGTACTTGAACATTTCGATCAGGCAGGTAAACCACAACGTCCAGCTTGTGTGAGAAAAAAGTATGATTTGCTTTCGACATATCGAGGTAACATACATGGATAGTATCATCACCATCTACTGCTCGAGACCAATCGTCAAGTGTAAGTCGAAGCTTAGTCAGGCAGGAGTATCCCTTTCTAAAACTGTGTTGCGCTCCCGAAAATAGTCTATTTTCTCCATGGTATTTGCTCACTTTGTTCCCCACAATCCTCTCCAACACCTTCGATACGGCGGTTAACAGGGTATGTATCTTGGACGGCATCTACTCAATTATGCTTAAGAATCTCGCCTCAGTGCTTGCCGAACCGTTTTGCCAGCTCTTTAATTCATGCCTGCAACTAGGAGTTGTTCCCAGTAAGTGGAGGGAAGCCATAGTCGTGCCAATACACAAAGGCGGTTGCAGGTCAACTGTTGGTAACTATATACCGGTCAGCCTGACCAGCACCGTCTCAAAAGTAATGGAAAAACTGCTGCGTGATAAAATATTTCAGCATCTTTGTCGGCATTCTTTGTTGAGTGTGACTCAGCATGGATTTCTTTAGGGTAGATCCTGTCTGACTAACCTCCTTAGCTTTCTCAATACTGCCACTAAAATGATGGATGAAGGGAAGCCTGTAAAAAACCTCTACCTAGACTTCAGTAAGGCTTTTGATTCCGTAAATCACCGCCTTCTAGAGATTAAGCTAGCAGCCGAATGCATACGGGGTAGTCTACTCGCTTGGATAAAGGCCTTCCAACAGGTAGGACATTCCGAGTGAGAGTAGGATGTACGCTGTCGAATCAAACCGACGTGATCAGTGGTGTACCCCAAGGTTCGGTAATTGGCCCTCTTCTATTCCTGATTTTCATCGATGACGTGTCCTCTGAATTGAAGTGCCCATGCTTCATTTTCGCGGATGATGTGAAATTCATCGGATCAACGGATGAAGATACCTTGATGCACGACCTTGAGCGGGTCATAAACTGGTCAAACCAGTGGGATGTCCCACTGAACCTAAATAAGAGCCAACTCTTGTCACACTGGACAGGGCTGACTTCAAATGGGAGGACCAATTTGCCGCTGCGGCTCAGCGTGCACGCAAGGTACTTTTTCGGCTGAAATCAGTGCCATCGAGCAGGAGACCCGATGTATTCCTGCCACTGTACAAGACATTAGTTCGGCCGCATCTTGAATACTGTGTTCAGGCGTGGTGTCCTCACTACAAAAAGGACATCCTTCGACTTGAAAGTGTACAGCGCCTCGCAACTCGCATGATTGAAGGTCAGCGAGGGAAACCGTACGCTGTGCGCCTAATGTCTCTTGATCTTTTCTCCCTTAGGCGCCGTCGTTTAAGAGGTGACTTAATAGAAACCTTTAAGATCTTGAAGGGTTTGAGTGGCGTGCAAATGAACGACTTCTTTACCTTAAGCCCCGAGCTGGGCACCCGGGGCCACTCACTTAAAATTGCTAAGAAACGATGTCGGCTAGACTCCAGGAAACACTTTTTCAGCCTTAGGGTTGTTAACTTCTGGAACATTCTTCCAGAAGAACTTATATCCTGCAGTACCGTGTCTAGTTTTAAGCAGGGGTTGGACCGCAACTGGGGTAAGTTGTTTCCTGAATACTCTCCTTAATTGCTTTACAAGCTTAGGTTTTTCATCTTTTAGCGTTATCCCGTAAATAAAGTGAGGGCTAGAGTTCTCTGTGTTTTTTTAATTTTTATTATACACAATGCTACTTCAGCTAACCTCTCACCGTGCTGGTGAAGAGAAACTGCTTTTTCTTTTTCCAGCATCGGCTATAACGCGGTGCTTCCTAAGTTCAACCCGGATAATCTCTTGGCTTCGCGATCGGCGAAGATTTCAAACAGACAAAAAGAATATACGTTTTGGCAGTGGTGGGTGCTTCTCTGCAGCTTTCCACCGAAAGAAATTCTGGACGCTCGATTAGCTTGTTAGCCACATACTGTCCTGTGCAAACTGAACTGAACTGAAGATGTTTATTCTGTGAAACGTGCCAACGATGGAAGCCCACCACCACAGCCATCAATTGAATCTCTCTTCAGAAGTCTGGCCGTGGGACTTATTTTGCCCAAAATAGAAATCGAGCCATTTGATGGTTCACGGCTGAATTTGTCACATTCATGAGGTCGTTTGCCAGCCACATAGAAACCCAGGTTACGGATCCTTATCAAAAACTGTGCTACCTAATTTATTATTGTAAAGGGACATCCAAGGAGTCTATCCGGCATTGCGTTTTGCTTCCTCGTGAAAGTTGTTTTTTTAATGCTTTTGAAATACTCCGTGCACAATATGGAAAGCCACATCAAATCGTCGACTGTGTCACAAAGGATTTATATTCAGGACCGGTTATTCGGTCTGGTGATCAAGCTACGCTAGAATCCTTGTTGCAGCAGATGCGCAGTTGCAACATTAGTCTTTCACAAATAAACAGTGCCGCAGATTTAAACTGTACAACTAATCTGCTGAAACTTTTTCAGCGATTACCCGAGCCACTACAGATAAAGTGGGCTGAAGTGGCAGAGTCTCTAATGGCGCTGAACAAAGAGCCGTGATTTGAAGTTTCAATGGCTCTGATAGAAAGAAGTGTAGCAATAGCTAGTACATAGTACGGTGCCTTGGCATTTGAAAACACAAAGTATTCGCCTCCCCTCAGTTCTGGTCGTAGAATTGCTGCTGTTCAGCATTCTCTACCAACGAAAATCTGTTTGCTTTGCCAATCAACCCACCCTCTGGAAAAATGTTCAATTTTTCGGAGTTATAACGTCCAAAAAGGTGGGAAACAATTAAGCGAAATGGACTGTGCTTCCGGTGCCTCAAAGGTAACCATAGAATTGAAGACTGCAAATCGAAACAGCTATGTCGCTTAGATGGTTGTTGTAAAGCCCATCACTATCTCCTCCATACGTCTACTTACAATGTTGAAAAGGCGACAGAAGAAATAGCTCGGGTGTTTTACTCCAATAGCTTAGCTTCTAATGGCGTACATCTTGTTTTCGTCCCTGTTAGGCTGGTGGTTCCACGCGGTTCGGTGTCTACTTACGCCTATCTTGACAACGGATCGGACTTGTAGCGGATAAGCCGAACGTTACGTTAATAAGAATTGTTATAAGTGTTGCTAATTAATGTAAGCGTATGAAATTATGTATAAATATATATAATCATACACTATGTCAACAACAGACTTACGAAATCCTTGTGTTGTCCACTCGGATTATTGCTAACAATGAATTTGACCCGTGTTATTTTTTCAGCGGGATAATTGCTCGTCGTAGATGGGACAAGCAGTGAATTATCGAAAAGGGAAGAAATATTCTAGGTCAGTAATCTGAAACAATTAATTAGTGGTTCGGAACCAGGCAAGTTATCAGACGTTCACGCTGTAGGAAGCGCAAGTGTGTGTACAGTTGATTTAAACAAAACGACACACGGCATCATGATGGAAAACGTTGATGGAAATAAACTTACTTTTGGAATTATTGAGGAATTATATCAAATGGGACTAACTCCTACAGACTGCACCTTACTCGACAGGGATTTGTTGGAGCCATTAGGACTTAAATCGAGGAAAATTAAGCTGAGCATCTCCAGTTTACATGGCTCTAAGACAATAAATTGTGGGCAAACCAATGTAGAGCTATTCTCACTAGACAATAAATTCAATTGTGTGATCGAACACTCAATTGTTGTGAACAGACTGCCTGTCAGTCGTGTTGATATTCCCAAGATCGATATTAATCGATGGCCTCATCTTGAAGGAGTTTCACTGGAATCTCTCAGGTCGAGTCGCGTGGGCATTCTCATAGGTTGTGATGTTCCGGATGTGCATTGCGGTTCGGAACATAGACTTGGAAAAGAACGAGAACCGTTTGCAATCAAGACGCCATTGGGTTGGGTTTTTAGAGGGCCAACGGGTCAACATGACATGTCACCTCGTCGCGTCAACGCAATCCTACAAGAATATCCGAGCATCGAGACATTGCTGACACAGTTGTATGACCCAGAATTTTCAGATCCTGGTGACTCTGAGGCACCACATTCCTCTCTCGACGATGTCAGAGCACAACACGAAGTGGAGTCATCACTTCGCCTGGTCGATGGTCACTACGAAATAGGGGTGCCATGGAGATGTACGTTACTTGATTTGCCAGACAATTATCATATGGCGCGAATGAGGCTAAACAGCTTAGGCCGTAAGCAAATGAAGGATCAATCCACTCGAGATCGTTATATTGCCACAATAAAGACTCATCTCGAAAAGGGTCATTTACGTCGTGGCGTTTCTAGTATCGAATGGTGGTTTTTACCGCATCATCCAGTTATCAATCCCAAAAAGCCAGAAAAGCTGCGAATCGTTTTCGACTGCGCAGCTAAATTTAGAGGAATTTTCTTGAACGATATGCTGCTCCAAGGGCCGGATATTGTGAACAGTCTCACGGGTGTCCTTCACAGGTTACGCCGATACCAAGTAGCTCTGTTTGCTGATATTAAAGATATGTTTCTGCAAGTTCGCATGTCCGAAAAAGATAAATGGGCTTGCAGCACCCATTGGTGGAAAGACGATAAGCCTGATAGGAATCCTGAGGTCTATTAATGGAACGTGCATCCGTCTGGAGCGAAATCCTCGCCATTCTGCGCTAACTACGCACTTAGCAGGATTTTCGATTAACATATCGATGGGTTCGATCATGGAATAGAAACAACTCTATGTAGATGACTTTCTCGGTTCTACGAATTCAGCCGAGCAAGCAAAAGCCATCGTTTCAAGCTTGCCTGAACTTCTCGCAAAGGGTGGTTTCCAGCTAGCGAGAAGGTCATGCAACATAAAGGAAGTGTTGTGTGATGTAAGTCCAGATTCAACGTCCACGTCGATGAATAATTTTCTCTTTGGAGAATCCGTTGAGCGAACTTTGGATGTTGAACAGGGATGTTTTCGTGTTTGACATGCGAGAACCTGTTAGTCATCGTACCAGAAGATCACTTCTTGCATACATAGCATCAATTTTTGACCCCTTGGGTTTTGTGGCTCCTGTATTGCTTTTGGCAACATTAGTTCTACAGGAGGCGTGCCGAAACAAGGTAAGCTGGGATACAAACTTGGATGGAATTATGTTGACTAATTATAACAAGTGGTTAGCCCTGCTTACCATAATTGCAAATCTAGAAGTGCCACGTTGCCTCATACCTAATATCTGCAATTACACGCGATTTGAGTTACACCTGTTTTCCGACGCATCAGAATCCAGTTATGGTGTGGTCGCGTATCTTTTCGTTGAACTGACAGATGGCTCACGTCAATGTCGCTTTCTCTGCGGTAAATCACGTGTGGCCCCCATTAAGTTTATAACTATACCCCGTCTGGAGTTAACAACAGCACTTGTAGCTAGCAAACTATCATCTCAACTTGTTTATGAATTAGACTTGTCATTGAGTCACGTGACTCTGTGGACCGATTCGGGGGGGTAGTAGACGAGTAGAAAGTAATCAGGATGTTGATCATTGGTGATGGCGCATAACACACCATGTACCTCGGAGACAAATTGGATTATGGTTATAGATACTTCGGGTTATTAGAAAATGTTGCCATGACGTATTGTGGACATGTGCACTATTCATACATTGTGAAATTTTGAAAGTTTCATATGAGAAATGCATTATGGCTGGCCCTTGTCGATCGTTACATATCATGCTTTCATAACCGGGACGGTCATGATACATACGCTATGCGTGATGTATTCATTGTTTACAGCCACGGAGCACTTGCACATGCATGTTAGCATCCGGCGATAATGGACTAAGGAGCATACACCTACATGCGTGATGCATCCTTTGAGACCCATGATCATCACAAACACGTAGATACGTGTTGGTCGAAGTCCAACTGGATAATGGTTGCGCGGCTTAAGCCAGGACAACCTGACACCTGCCTGCGCCGGTGCGAATTGGCCGAACGTGACAAAGGTGCCTCCTATGCTTTGCTCATGCAACTTAAATTACTTTGGCAACATTTGACAATATAGAGGGCTCGTGAATGCAAATTTGAAAAGGTTTCCATAGAGCAATGACTTCCGTTGTGGAATATTAAGCAGCTACGGCCCATAGCGCATGTGCTATTGACATGCAAATTGCTTATAGATGGTTTGGGCTTATTATCTCCGGAAACTAAGCCAGCATCACATAACAATTGCTTATGAGGTACGAGTTTTGTGTGGTTAGGCCCATGCCTTAATGATTGACATGCTGTTTCTACTTTCTCGCTGGTAAAAAATTACATTGTGGTCATCTATTTTTGTGAATTTCAACTACTAATGAGTAGTTAACAATTTTGTACATAGTCTGCTTGTAGCATTATTGAATTGGCACAAATGTACGGTAGATAGGAACGTTTGTCTACTTATTCGAAGTATAGCGAACTATGGAGATGTGTTTAGAAATATGTTTAGAAGCTGAGTGGCTTCCGGGGGGCAGTGTAAATGTGAATTTCACATTTAAGTTTAGAAAATTTTGGCCTGCCTGGATTCGAATTTTTTGTGTGCTTCTATCGAATTGTACACATTTATTTTTTTGTTGCTAACGTTTACTTTCTGAAAGATTTCTTACGTCGTACTTCGTCTTCTCATTTTTTTTAATCTTTCCCGCCATTTTTGCTGGTTCGCAATTTACTTGATTGGACTTGCGCCATATTTTCCGCCCATAGACGCTCTTAATTGTTATTGAAATTATTCCCGGATCTTCAGTATTGAGGTATTTTGTATAATATTGTATATTTGTTCTAGTACCGCATTTTTATAGAGCAATTGTTTGCAAATATATTGGTTTTGCATTGATTGGACAATTCTGCGCGTATCTCTAACCGGGTTTGAATCGAGTGTAGAAAGCAATTCCGAGCCATTTGGATATCGTCCCTAAAAGTACACTATTATACTTTACACTATGTTTGTTTATTAAACGAACTGCTCTTCTTCTGAAAAACCTACTGATTTCTTAGATCTGAGGCCTTCGCTGTATCTGTACCTAAACTTAGCTCGTGTAAGATATTGGTCGTGAAATAATGAAACTAATTTTCTAAATAGTAAATTGAAATGCTTGTCAATTAAATGTGAATACGATTGAAAACATCAATGATAGTTGGTTAATTCACGAGCGTACTAGTAATGTACCATGAACTAACCTTAAATGCCGGTAAAATAAATATTTCGTGTTCTATACTTCTTCTACAAACATTTTAAGTTTAATTACTAATAAGAATGTTTTTTCAGATCAGCTACTCACATGTTATTATGCTCTAGTCTTGTTCCCTTGCAAGAATAGAACCAGCTCAATATCTATGTAAGATTATAATCAGTTATACCAATCAATCACGCTTATTTTCACACATATCGCATGATAGTGAGCTTTTGTATTGGAATCTGATAAACCATCTTGCCGCAAAAAAAATTCCAGTGGAGGTAGCATTTTGCACAAAAACAACTAGAACAATGCTTTTTGCAATCACAATATTATTTCACGCATCTCGCTACTCAGCAAACCAGATTTTTCCACACGTTCTCCTGAAAAATGCACATCCATCTCCGTTAACGCTGTGCGTTTTGCGTTCAGCACAAGAAAGTTTTTAGCGCCGCCGGTGAAACATTTTAATAAAACTTCGTGAAAACCATTTTTGAAATTAATTTCCTGAATATTCCCCAACATTGCACGCTTTTTCAAATGAACAAAGTATTACCGTTGCACGGAGATGCATACTCATAAATTATACATATATTTCGAACTAGCGGTTAACGTAACGTTAAATGATTTCTCAACCAAAAGTCTCGAAAGCCGAAACAAGTTGCAATGAAGACAGATAATACGAGATATATCATTTTCCTGAACGGACCAAGTAACAAGTGTGGTAGATTGGGAAATCATCTTTCCTGGTTCATGGATCGAAAATTTCAAATTCGCTCTGCAGCATACCATATGTTGCAAGCAACTATTTTAATTCAACACCAAATGCAACATATTTATGAAAAAGAGATAAACATATGTTTCTGTTGAATAAAGATATGTAGCATGTGGTAGAATACGCATTGTAATTTATCCTTGAAAAAACACACCTTTTGTGCTTATTCTCATCCACGACGGTGGTTCTAAAATTCTGATCGTTTATTTGTTGACGATCCAAGTATGATTCAATTCTGAAATGTCAATATCCGTTAGACAACTGATAGAGAAGACTCCGCCGAACACCAATGTGCGGAAGATTGCCGGTGTTGTCGCTAAATGAAGATGGAAATTAATAATAGAATTATATTATAATAATTATTCATTTTTCAAACGTTCCAGGTCACTACAGACGATTCGTTTTCCTGAAAATCACACGAACGGCTTTCTTGCACGTTGAATCATGAAAATGTGTCTATTAACCGTAAAATTCCGTTGGATCTCGTTTTTCTAAAGTTTTGTCAAATAAAATTTACGCTTGTTAGCCAATTAGCGGTAGGGTTTACTGTTGAGCACAACTAGTTGCATTTTTTAAAAGCATACAGATAAAGATTGAATTCTTCCAAGCTGATGAGTGCGAACAACGCTAAACCTGCCGTTGTGTGTGTGTGATGTTACCGCATTCAGTTGAGCATGACTGTCAATGATCATGAGTAAAATAATAAGATTTTATTTGTGCATGATTATTTGTGTAAATCAATCTGCATATAAATTGAACAGGTTTTCAAGAGAAAGGAGAAATCTATACGTGTTTCTCTGTTGAAAACAAATCGAGGTCGTTCGTCGCAAGTTTTGTGCTGGCCACATCAGGAAGTGCAAATTAACATATTTAACGATATAAATGATAGACATGGCCGGATCGAATTATACAACGCCAAACTGAATGTGTAACGTATGTACATGTGTTCAATTGAATTTGTCGTTCTAGAATTATTCATTGATGTCGTCAGTGTTCAACATCAGTTTAAAATGTCATGGGTGCTACGAGGCATGTAGAAAGCGTAGCCAATGTTACGTTTCATTTACTTTTGCATGTATGTGAATAGCTTCCCAGATAAACTATCCAGCATAATTGATTACTTAAAGTGAGTGAGCTTACATACATCGATTTGATGTAGGATTAATACCGACCGTTGAAGTCTCACGTTCACAGACTCGAATGACGTTTGCTGTTGACAATCTAAAATCTGATGTTTAAATGTCTGTTTCGTAACCTTTACTGTATTCTGAAATCAAAAGCTAAATAAATTCAGTATCTGCCGCTTATCGGTTGACAATCTTATAACAGGTGTTCAATTATCTTTTTTGACACCTTGTATGTATTCCAAAATCAAAGGCTAATTAAATGCACTATTTTCTAAAAGATCTAGCTGGATGACAGAGATTTTCCGCGAATTGGTGACCGAACGGCGGTAATAAACATCGGATCGTAATTTAGTGAGGAAAGCATTAGTTTTGGGCACAAGCTATTGCATACCCCTAATAAACTTTTATCCGGTTAACACTGCAACGAAGCCTTTTAATGCTAAATCAGCTCCATCCAATCTGCTGTCGATAGATTTGAAAAACTGTAGCGTCATAGGCAGAATATAACATCATTCCACTCTATAGTTAATGCCACGATTTAAGTGGGTATCTTGAAATTATTTTTGGTGTATGGAACACGTATGCAAGGCGATTGGGTTAAAAAGGGAAGAAACGTCACTGGGAAGATGAATCACTTGATATGAAACTAAGTGCAGGTTCTCTCCCAGTAAATTAGCTACAAATGATAGATGAACACAGCAATTAGGTGGTGTGATCATTGATCTTGATCAATTATCTTGATCTCCCCTGTGTAATTCAAATTCAAAGTTTTTCAACGTTTTAATGGTCCAAAAAGTAAATGCTTTACAGTAACCACAGATTAAAAATATAGGGAATTCATAAAAACAGCACAAATGTTTTATACACATGGAACGTCAGCACGTGTATTCAGGTGCAAGGTTGGGTTTGGTCAATATATACTTGTCAAGTTCAGCCTTGAACATGTTCAGGCTTGTTGTGCAAATGATATGTGGGGGCAGGCAGTTCCATAGAAAACAGACTCTGACAGCAAAGAAAAACCTTCGACAATTTGATCTGGAGTGTGGAATAATTAACTTGTATCCATGCAATCTGCCACCACGTGCTTCTTACCGATGAAACAGGTGGTTAAGTGGGTGATCCACTGTACGCAGAATGTTGAAAAGCAGGATCAAGTCACCCCTGAGACGACGGTACGAAAAGTCAAAGAGGTTCAGTGTTGCAATCCGCTTCTCGTATGGCCTGTTGTATAGCCCGGTCACCAGTTTTGTAGCGCGGTGGTATACCAGTTGCAGCAAGGTCATGTCCTTTTGTAACAATGAGGACCATGCTTGAACAGCATACTCCATTGTTGGTCTGATATAGGTGTTAATTATACGTGGGAACATCTGCTCTGAGAAACGACCAAAGATCCTTCTGAGCAATGCTAAGATTTAGCAGGACTTTTTGTATACAACAGAACAGTGCCGTGAAGACTTAAGGTTACTGCTGATCCACACGCCCAGGTCTTTCTCTTCAGTAACCCATGAAAGTTGCTGAGATCCCAGAGAGTATGTGAATTCGAATGATTTACCGACGTTCAACATTTTACATTTTTGGATGTTGAATGGTAAGCAGTTCCGCAAGGACCAATTATGAAGTGCTTCGAGATCTTTTTGGAGAATTTGGCAATCTTCTATGGTGCGTATGCTAGTCCAGACTTTGATGTCATCCGCAAATAAAATGATTTTTCTGCGTACGATTTCAGGTATATCATTCGCGTACACGAGGAACAGTATTGGCCCCAAGACTGAGCCTTGAGGTACGCCAATTGTAACTTCTACTGAGCTGGATAGTGCCCCTTTAACTCTAACCCTTATAACTCTACCCGTCAAGTAATCCTTTATTCAGGCCAATAGTCTGCCGCATAGCCCGAGTTGCTCCAATTTTTGTAGCAGTATGCCGTGGTTAACACGATCAAAAGCTTTCGACATGTCCAAGTAACATGCATGGATAGGGCATCCATCGTCCACGGCTCGAGTCCAATTATCAAGAGTTATGAGAAGATTGGTGAGACAGGAGTGTCTTGTCCTGAATCCGTGCTTTACGATGGAAACAAGCTTATTTTGTTCCAAGTATTTGATAAGTTCGTCGGCCACAAGTCGTTCGAGAACTTTAGAGACCACTGGCAACAACGTGACTGGTCTGTAGTTATACACATCAGATCGGTTCCCTCCTTTGTATATCGGAGTGATTAGTCCACATTTCCAGTCATTTGCAACCGTGCTACAACTCAAGGACAGGTAGAAAAGGTCAGTGAGTGGTGAGAATAGAGCATGGGCGCATTGCTTTAGGATCAATGGTGTTATTTCATCAGCACCCGGGGATTTTTTTGTATTTAACCCGCGTAGCTTTGCCAGGACACTCTCGGGTTTCACAACGATTTCGTGTATTGTGTTCTGCGACCTGAATGCAGGTATATCGTAGGATACGCGCTCATTAGGGTAGAACACTCTAGAGTAAAATTGAGCGAGTTCGTTAGCGGCTGTCGAGAGCTGTGGATGTAGTTCCAGTCGTAGTAAGTAAAGCGGAAAGACCTGGCTTAACCATGGCCTTTCTGTTCACGATCTGAAAGAGGAGCTTCAAATTTCGTTCAATTTTATCCATCAGATTTATTTGATACTTTCCTTTATCCTACTGGACAAGTTTAGTAACTTTGTTTCTCAACAAACGGTAAGATTCCCAAGATTCAGGTGTTATATGCAGTATGCAGCTTCTCCACGCACAGTTTCTCACCTTTATCCATTTCCGTGTTCGACTCCAAATCACGAATTTGAGTTCTTTTTTCAGTTGTTTTGGAACATATTTTGAGTGGTGTTCTATTTTTTGGTTGATTTTCTGAAGTATTGATGACCAGCATTGTTGGACATCAGTGCTAATCGGTGCCCAGTCGGTGACTTCTTGAAGAGACATTGATAGTGCAACCGTATCGATTTTTCTTATCAACTTCTGAGCATCACTTGCTCCTATCGCTTCAGATATATAGTCGAAAACAATGACTACACGATCACACTTTCCAAGAGGTGCTTCATAACGGATATCCTCGATGACATTTTCCTCGCTAGTCAAAACAAGATCGAGAATGGACGGTGTGTTTGTGCCTCTGAAGCGAGTGCTGCTTGAGATGTGGTTGAATAAAGGAATTTCGTTGAACATTTTGAAGAATAGATGATCAAGAGAGTTCCCCGGTGGAATCTCGCTTTTTAGTAAATTCGAGAGATTAAAGTCACCCATGATCGGGAAGTTGTTTTGATATCTGGAAACAACCAGCTGAGTTTTTTCAATTAAACTAGCATTGTAGGCTTCGTCTGCTGACGGTGGTCGGTAAATCACACCAACAACACAGTTTTCACCTGTTGCTAATTCAAGTGAACACCAAAGTGTATCTTCCAGTATCAAATCATTATCCGTGATTTCTCTGAACGGTGTTGATCATAGTAGCTTAGTGAACGCAGAATTGATTAAGAGAATGCCATTTATACCTAAACACTGTTTGTATCGACACCCTTGGTCTGACGAAGCTTCTGTGTTCAGAAGCGAAAAGTTAGCGAAAACATTCCATAATCGCGCAATCGAAAGCCTCCAGTTTGAAGTCCGAATTGCGAAATGTGTTATCTGCAGTGAATTTCTGCAATTTTGTGGAATACACGCCGAGGTTTTGGCTGCACAGACGAGCACATTAAAGAAAGACAAGTACGTAAGTTTAGCACTTTATTAACTTCAAAAGATAAATGTACCTCTGCTAGTTCTTTTGATGACAGGGCTCGACAATAATCTAAAGTATTTAATTTATCAGATAGGCCGCTATCGCAAACCGAACAAAGATTGTTGGAAAAGGGTTTAACTTCTCGTTATGTACAAAATTCTTGAAAGTTGAGGATGTTATTCCTTGCGTAGAATCCGCCCTCAACCAGCTACCTGAAAATCAGGCAGATGCGATACGAAACGGTTTATCTAGAATTATTAGAAAAACCCAGAAAGGATGAACCTTTCTCGAGATGAACAACAAGCACTTCTTAATTTGCGAAAAGGAGAGGAAATAGTGATCACTAAGGCAGATAAAGGCAAGGCAACTGTGATTTTTTCTAAAAGTGATTATAGAGATAAGGGAGAGTCACACCTTGCTGAAGGTCCGTATCAGTTTATTGACAACCTTAGAGCTACGACTTTTATGAATAACCGTAAGACAGTTGTTTCAAGATACCTTCGAGGAATTAAGGAAAACCTTGGTCAGAGATTAGGGTTCATCCTCTACCCAAAATCTGCTTAGACACTCGGGTTCTATGAACTTCCGAAGAAACGTAAGGCAGGCATCCCCTTAAGGCCCATTGTGGACGGCATTAGATTCCCAACACACGAATTGGCTAAGCACCTTTCACAGCTTTTGAAACCATTAGTTGGTAACACGAATTCTTTTTTTAGGAACTCGTTTGATTTTGTTCGTCGCTTAAGTACCGTAACAATTAGGATGGATGAGATGATGGCTAGTTTTGACGTTAGCTCCTTGTTCACGAATGTTGACACTACAACTCTCAAGAATTATTGAGGAAATCACTCAAATCCGATATGACCCAGAAGGATCGTACCTACTTAAGTGTACAACAAATCATCAACAGTGTAGCAATTTGTCTAAATATGAACCACTTCTTATTTAATGGACAGCTATACAAGCAAAACGATGGTTGAGCGATGGGCTCACCCATTTCTCCAGTGCTAGGGAATATGAAAATGTAGCACTTTGACGAGGTAGCTTTGAGAAACGAAGCCTTAAAACCAAAAATATGGTGGCGCTATGTCGACGATACATTCGTCATCATAAAGCGAAACAGACTAGAAGCATTTCATAGTTATCTTAATAGTTTGAATCCAAAAATCCAGGTCACAAAGGAAACCGAGTCTATGGAAGGGACCCTTCCGTTCTTGGACTGTCTCGCGCAAAAAGACAACGGCAAGATAAGAACAACGGTATATCGTAAGCCTATCGACACGGATGCCATTTTCGAGATTCACATCTGCGCACCCTAAAAGGGTATTTCAGTCCATAGCAAAATCGCTATTCTACAAGGTTGACCGCCACTGCAGCGATGATGCAGAAAAGAGACGAGCTCATGAAAAAGTCAGTCGCCGACTTGCAAATCATGCGTACCGCAAGAGCTTAATTAAACGTTAATTGAACCGAGTTAAATATCCGCAACCGAAGACGGAACAGGTTTGGCGAGCTACGGTATCTCTACCGTATGTCAAAAGCGCCTCCGAAGGAATAAGTCAGCTCTTGCATAGCGCAGATTTTAGAGTAACATATAAGGCCGGTAGAACTCTTCGCTCCGTATTAATGCATCTCAAAGATAAGACTCCTTTAGGTTGTGCGACGAACTGCATCTACCAAATCAACTGCAAGGGTTGCGCGGGTGTTTACATTGGGCAAACGTCTAGAGAACTCTGCACTAGGTTAAACGAACACGGGAAACGAGTGGGAAAGCGACCCCGCAATCCCAGTGAATATCAATCACTGATTTGGGATTCGGCCCTAGCTGAACACGTGCTAGACACTGGACACAGCGTAGATCTTGATAACGTGAAAGTGATAAGACGGGGTGTGAAATCTTATAGGGAAAGACTTCACGCCGAGGCTGTTGAAATAACAAAGGCTGGGGCGAATGCGGTGAACAAGGTGGATGGGGCGGATATCTCAACAATCTGGCGTTCGGTTTTGCAGCGGATTAGGATTAACGAACATCACACCTAATACGCACATGATTACGTAAGCAGTGTGTCGGCATACGCTGACCTGAACAATTAATAAACAATTAGGGATGAACACAGCAATTAGGAGGTGTGATCAATCTCTTGATCAATTATCTTGATCTCCCCTGTGTAGCTTAGTGAACTCAGGATTGGTCAAGAGAATGCCATTTATACCTGAACACTGTTCGTACCGACACCCTTGGTCTGACGAAGCTTCTGTGTTCAGAAGCGAAACGTTACCAAAAACTTACTATAACCGATTCATTTAAACTCTATTTTCATGATTATGGACTCCCGATCGGTCTCGAATATATTCAAATACTTTGCTGACTCCTACGAGCCTCGCGTTCGCAAACTGGCCAGCGAGTTGGTACGAACAGCCGAGACGGAAGCGAAATGGTATAATCATCGCATCTACAACTTGAGATGCCAGCAGAATAGAATCATACCAAGGGACTTGGTGGTCAAACCTCCGGATAATTCTCGCAATTCTCGGAAGGCTGCCGAAAACGCATCCAAAGTGTTCTTAAAACAAAGGATCCACAGGACCAATGAAAACCTGACAAACGCGCGATCGAAAGCCTCCAGTTTGAAGTCCGAATTGCGAAATGTGTTATCTGAAGTGGATTTCTGCAAAATTTGTGGAAAACACGCCGAGGTTTTGGCTGCACAGACCGAGCACATTAAAGAAAGACAAGTACGTAAGTTCAGCACTTTATTAACTTCAAAAGATAAATGTACCTCTGCTAGTTCTTTTGATGACAGGGCTCGACAATATTCTAAAGTATTTAATTTATCAGATAGGCCGCTATCGCAAACCGAACAAAGATTGTTGGAAAAGGGTTTAAACTTCTCGTTAAGTACAAAATTCCTGAAAGCTGAGGATGTTATTCCTTGCGTAGAATCCGCCCTCAACCAGCTACCTGAAAATCAGGCAGATGCGCTACGAAACGGTATATCTAGTATTATCAAAAAACAACAACCAGAAAGGATGAACCTTACTCGAGATGAACAACAAGCACTTCTTAATTGCGAAAAGAAGAGGAAATAGTGATCACTAAGGCAGATAAAGGCAAGGCAACTGTGATTCTTTCTAAAAGTGATTATAGAGATAAGGCAGAGTCACACCTTGCTGAAGGTCCGTATCAGGTTATTGACAACCTTAGAGCTACGACCATTATGAATAACCGTAAGAGGGTTGTTTCAAGATACCTGCGAGGAATTAAGGAAAACCTTGGTCAAAGATTATGGTTCATGCTCTACCCAAAATCTGCTCAGACACCCAGGTTCTATGGACTTCCGAAGATACATAAGGCAGGCATCCCCTTAAGGCCCATTGTAGACGGCATTGGATCCCCAACACACGAATTGGCTAAGCACCTTCTCAGCTTTTGAAACCATTAGTTGGTAACACGAATTCTTTTATTAAGAACTCGTTTGATTTTGTTCGTCGCTTAAGTACCGTAACAATTGGGGAGGATGAGATGATGGTTAGTTTTGATGTAAGCTCCTTGTTCACGAATGTTGACACTACAAGCGCTTTAGAATTAGTGAGGAATCACTCAACTCCGATATGACCCTGAAGGATCGTACCTACTTGAGTGTACAACAAATCATCAACGGTGTAGCAATTTGTCTAAATATGAACCACTTCTTATTTAATGGACAGCTATACAAGCAAAACGATGGTTGAGCGATGGGCTCACCCATTTCTCCAGTGCTAGGGAATATGAAAATGTAGCACTTTGACGAGATAGCTTTGAGAAACGAAGCCTTAAAACCAAAAATATGGTGGCGCTATGTCGACGATACATTCGTCATCATAAAGCGAAACAGACTAGAAGCATTTCATAGTTATCTCAATAGTTTGAATCCAAAAATCCAGGTCACAAAGGAAACCGAGTCTATGGAAAGGACCCTTCCGTTCTTGGACTGTCTCGCGCAAAAAGACAACGACAAGATAAGAACAACGGTATATCGTTAGCCTATCGACACGGATGCCATTTCGAGATTCATATATGCGCACCCTAAAAAAGTATTTCAGTCCATAGCAAAATCGCTATTCTACAAGGTTGACCGCCACCGCAGCGATGATGCAAAAAAGAGACGAGCTCATGAAAAAGTCAGTCACCGACTTGCAAATCATGCGTACCGCAAGAGCTTAATTAAACGTTAATTGAACCGAGTTAAATATCCGCAACCGAAGACGGAACAGTTTTGGCGAGCTACGGTATCTCTACCGTATGTCAAAAGCGCCTCCGAAGGAATAAGTCAGCTCTTGCATAGCGCAGATTTTAGAGTAACATATAAGGCCGGTAGAACTCTTCGCTCCGTATTAATGCATCTCAAAGATAAAACTCCTTTAGGTTGTGCGGCGAACTGCATCTACCAAATCAACTGCAAGGATCGCGCGGGTGCTTACATTGAGCGAACGTCCAGAGAACTCTGGAGTATGTTAAACGAACACGGGAAACGAGTAAAAAAGCAACCCCGCAATCCCAGTGAATATCAATCACTGATTTGGGATTCGGCCATAGCTGATTACGTGCTAGATACTGGACACAGCGTAGATCTTGATAACGTGAAAGTGATAAGACTGGGTGTGAAATCTTATAGGGAAAGATTTCACGCCGAGGCTGTTGGAATAACAAAGGCTGGGGCAAATGCGGTGAAGAAGGTGGATGAGGCGGATATCTCAACAATCTGGCGTTCGGTTTTGCAGCGGATTAGGATTAACGAACATCACACCTAATACGCACAGGATTACGTAAGCAGTGTGTCGGCATAGGCTGACCTGAACAATTAATAAACAATTAGGGATGAACACAGCAATTAGGAGGTGTGATCAATTAACTTGATCAATTATCTTGATCTCCCCTGTGTAGCTTAGTGAACTCAGGATTGGTCCAGAGAATGCCATTTATACCTGAACAATGTTCGTACCGACACCCTTGGTCTGACGAAGCTTCTGTGTTCAGAAGCGATACGTTACCAAAAAACTTACTATAACTGATTCATTTCAAACTCTATTTCATGATTATGGACTCCCGATCAGTCTCGAATATATTCAAATACGTCGCTGACTCCTACGAGCCTCGCGTTCGCAAACTGGCCAGCGTTTTGGTACGAACAGCCGAGACGTAAGCGAAATGGTATAATCATCGCATCTACAACTTGAGATGCCAGCAGAATAGAATCATACCAAGGGACTTGGTGGTCAAACCTCCGGATAATTCTCGCAATTCTTGGAAGGCTGTTGAAAACACATCCGAAGTGTTCTTGAAACAAAGGATCCACAGAATTGATTAAACCCTGACAAACGCGAGATCGAAAGCCTCCAGTTTGAAGTCCGAATTGCGAAATGTGTTATCTGAAGTGGATTTCTGCAAAATTTGTGGAATACACGCCGAGGTTTTGGCTGCACAGACCGAGCACATTAAAGAAAGACAAGTACGTAAGTTTAGCACTTTATTAACTTCAAAAGATAAATGTACCTCTGCTAGTTCTTTTGATGACAGGGCTCGACAATAATCTAAAGTATTTAATTTATCAGATAGGCCGCTATCGCAAACCGAA
Organism: Atriophallophorus winterbourni; assembly: GCA_013407085.1. Classification (NCBI taxonomy): domain Eukaryota; kingdom Metazoa; phylum Platyhelminthes; class Trematoda; order Plagiorchiida; family Microphallidae; genus Atriophallophorus; species Atriophallophorus winterbourni. The sequence continues at coordinate 38,493 of JACCGJ010022563.1, forward strand.
CAAAGATTGTTGGAAAAGGGTTTAAACTTCTCGTTATGTACAAAATTCTTGAAAGTTGAGGATGTTATTCCTTGCGTATAATCCGCCCTCAACCAGCTACCTGAAAATCAGGCAGATGCGCTTCGAAACAGTTTATCTAGTATTATCGAAAAACAACAACCAGAAAGGATGAACCTTTCTCGAGATGAACAACAAGCACTTCTTAATTTGCGAAAAGGAGAGGAAATAGTGATCACTAAGGCAGATAAAGGCAAGGCAACTGTGATTCTTTCTAAAAGTGATTATAGAAATAAGGCAGAGTCACACCTTGCTGAAGGTCCGTATCAGGTTATTGACAACCTTAGAGCTACGACTTTTATGAATAACCGTAAGACAGTTGTTTCAAGATACCTTCGAGGAATTAAGAAAAACATTGATCAGAAATTAGGGTTCATCCTCTACCCAAAATCTGCTCAGACACACAGGTTCTATGAACTTCCGAAGAAACGTAAGGCAGGCATCCCCTCAAGGCCCATTGTGTACGGCATTAGATTTCCAACACACGAATTGGCTAAGCACCTTTCTCAGCTTTTGAAACCATTAGTTGGTAACACGAATTCTTTTATTAGGAACTCGTTTGATTTTGTTCGTCGCTTAAGTACCGTAACAATTAGGGAGGATGAGATGATGGTTAGTTTTGACGTTAGCTCCTTGTTCACGAATGTTGACACTACAACTCTTTAGAATTAGTGAGGAAATCACTCAACTCCGATATGACCCAGAAGGATCGTACCTACTTGAGTGTACAACAAATCATCAACAGTGTAGCAATTTGTCTAAATATGAACCACTTCTCATTTAATGGACAGCTATACAAGCAAAACGATGGTTGAGCGATGGGCTCACCCATTTCTCCAGTGCTAGGGAATATGAAAATGTAGCACTTTGACGAGGTAGCTTTGAGAAACGAAGCCTTAAAACCAAAAATATGGTGGCGCTATGTCGACGATACATTCGTCATCATACAGCGAAACAGACTAGAAGCATTTCATAGTTATCTTAATAGTTTGAATCCAAAAATCCAAATCACAAAGGAAACCGAGTCTATGGAAGGGACCCTTCCGTTCTTGGACTGTCTCGCGCAAAAAGACAACGACAAGATAAGAACAACGGTATATCGTAAGCCTATGGACACGCATGCCATTTCGAGATTCACATCTGCGCACCCCAAAAGGTTATTTCAGTCCATAGCAAAATCGCTATTCTACAAGGTTGACCGCCTCTGCAGCGATGATGCAAATAAGAGACGAGGTCATGAAGAAGTCAGTCGCCGACTTGAAAATCATGGGTACCCGAAGAGCTTAATCGAACATTAATTGAACGGAGTTAAATATCCGCAAACGAAGACGGAAAAGGTTTGGCGAGCTACGGTATCTCTACCTTCTTACAACGTTTAATGATTGTACCAAGGTACTATACGAACGTGAAGCTTGCTACATCGATATTTTCAAAAGCCTTCGATAGATTCAACCATGACATTATAATTAAAAAGCTCGAATCCTATGAAATAATAGGAATGTAGCTTAATCGGATAAGGGAGTATCTTACTGATGAACACGTCCATGTTCGCGTTGACAATACATTATCTGGAAAAATAAACTTGAGAAGTGAAATTACGAAACGCGTGGTGCTTCGAAGTGTTCCGGTTTCGGTGTGAAGAATAAGGTAGAGCATATTATATGCAACTTGATTTTATTTGCCGGTAGTATCGAAATATGGAAATATGTTAGGTCTGTTAATTACTCTATAGCATTGCAACGGGATTATAACTTTAATATAAAATTTTAAAAATTATTCTTGAATTTATATTGTTATCGTTGTACCAAGGTTTCAAATTTTTGAAGATAAACATTTTGAGGCTACCTCTTTCGAATAATTATCTCACGCGATAGACCGCTATGTCGGGCATCTTCTTCTTGTTGCATCTCCGGGTGTTAACCTTTCATAAACATCAAAATATAGATTGATAACGCAAATTTCACTGATTTCCGAAATGATGGAACGCATTGTGACTGCACTCATTAGCGAACATTTTGAAAACCAAAATATATTGATCGCAGCACAACACGGTATTCAAAGTTTATCCAAACTTCTTACAACGTTTATTGATTGTACCAAGGTACTATACGAACGTGAAGCTTGCTACATCGATATTTTCAAAAGCTTTCGATAGATTCAACCATGACATTATAATTAAAAAGCTCGAATCCTGTGAAATAATAGGAATGTAGCTGAATCGGATAAGGGAGTATCTTAATGATGAACACGTCCATGTTCGCGTTGACAGCACATTATCTGGAATAATAAACTTAAGGAGGGAAATTACGAAACGCGTGGTGCTTAGAAGTGTTCCGGTTTCGGTGTGAACAATGAGGTAGAGCATATTATATGCAACTTGATTCTATTTGCCGGTAGTATCGAAATATGTTAGGTCTGTTGTTTACTCTATAGCATTGCAAAGGGATCTGTGTAAATTTTTCGTTTAGGCCCAGTCAAATGAGTTACTATTCAATTCTGTGAAATCTAAAACGTTGAACTTCTTAAGTGAATATCATGCTATTCTTGGCAAAGTTGCTAATATACAACATTCGAAAATGTAGAATGTTGAACGTTGGTAAATCATTCGAATTTACATAATACCTGGGATCTCAGCAACATTCATAGGTTACTTAAGAGAAAGACCTTGGTGTGTGGATTATGAGTAACTTGTTTGTTTTATTCAAAACGTCCTGTAAAAGCAGTGCATTGCTCAGAAAAATCTTTGGTAGTTTCATATAGCAGATACTCTTACGGATAATTAACACCTATATCAGACCAACAATGGAGAAAGCTATTCAAGCATGGTCTTCATGATTACAAAAGCACATGACCATGCTGCGTGGAACACACGCGTAAATCACACCTCCTGCAGAACTAAACTCGGCAACTTCAGTAAATGCTTTTAAATATGGGCTCTCAGAACGGTGGCAGGCGCTCTTTGCGGAGCATACACTGAAGAATAAATCCAACCGATTTTGATGTCAAATATCACAAAAATATGGGGAACATTCTTTTTTAAGCCAATAAAGTTATTCTATTCCATTTTTTTTCGTTCTTGTTGAAATAACCTGCTGTCGATCCTCTTTCCATTCAAATAGACATGCAACATTCATAAATTCTCCAACATAAACTGCATAAACTCTCTAACCTACCCCATCTTCCATTCACATGTATACACGCCTGTACACGATACGAATAAAACCTCTTAGAGCATCTGGGCATTCGTTTCGACTTGGTCGACTATCGCCGTGTGAATCTGATACTGATCCCTAACATGATTTATTCACGCAGAGCTATACGAAAATCATCGGAGCCATGCATATCTGCTGTCGAAAGCCATAGAATTGTCCAGGCAACACGCACGAATACAGACATTCGCATCTACAACCCTCGTCCAATCGTCTGAGCTTGTCAGTAAATTTGATAGACGAGAACGTTTCATGGGAAATCCATGTTGGGCAACTGCAGAAAGTTGGTTCGTTTCCAGATGTCGCACTAATTCTGCTGTTATTATTCGCTCAAAAACGTTTGATAACGAAGAGAGCAACCTCATCAAGCCTGCAACATTTAACTTTAGAACGGCAACCACATTTGTAAATTAGTATTATTGATCCCAGTTTCTAGATATTTTGTACCACTCTAGCTTGGTGAAAATTGTAAATCCTGCAGGATTAAGGTTGAAGTAGCTGCGCATGACAGGTTTAAAGAATCGTATAAGTTATGTCGTGAGTTCCTGGAAATTTAATTTTTTTGCAAGTGTTGCTCTACCACCATCGGAGTGATCAAAACTTCACTCAAGGTCGTCCGGTCAATTGATTGGTTCCGTGGATTTCAGCGGTCTGATTAATGGAGTGTTTGAAGCAAGTTGCAGATTTCAGAGCTAAGAATTCTGGTTTAAAATTCATTCGACTATTTACGAGTTTATATATGATCTTCGGATTCTCGTGCATATTAGAAATCGATTTTGATTGCAAAGCATGTTTATTATTATGTCGGATTAAACTGATAACTTATGTACACCGTGTAAATTGTGTATATTAATCAGCTGTTTTGGTAGCCTTGTGAAACTTCCATGCTATGCCCGTATATTTCATCCACGTTTCATTCATGCCTCGTAGTAAAAAGTTATTACGTTCAGAATTGTTCTTTAAAACAAAAATTGGATGTTGCTCTAATATAGGTTTAATGTGACGTACTAAAGAGCGCAAATGTTTATCTTGTTTCAAGTAATCCAGTTGTGCGAAACCAAGGCTTTGCTACGCAATACAGAGAGCACGGTTGTTCACATTTCACGCATTGCGGTATGTCAATGTTGAGCCAGCGCTACAAACATACTCAAATTGTAGGACAACGTGATCGCTTCTTTTGATTGGTTGTTAATAAACCATAATCTTTAAGGCTGTGGTGGCAGATATAGGTATCAAGTCCAAAGTAGACGGCTGGTTTGATTTTTCTCATACGAGTATACAGTGATAAAGTTGTGCGTAATCCAAGACGGCTCGAAATTCACATGCAAGTGTCTCTGATGGATGATCATCACAGATATAGATCTATGGGAAGTTAGAATCCTCCATTATCATTATTTGAGTACTGTCTCGCGGTTTATTATAGAGCAAAGCATCAATCAGTTTATTGTTCAGGTCAAGGGTTGCTGCCGGAGAACAATAGATTGCACGAATATTGCATTAGTCTCCTTAAGTAGGAGTCAGGGAGCACCAAATTTTGTGAATTATTTCGAGAACCTGCTTGTTCATAGCTAAACAGAAAAGCGATTGGTTGAAGTACAGTGCTGCTCCTCGGACATTACCTAAATCGCCACGCTGGAATAGAGACTTGTTGGGCAAAAGGAGTTTATTATCAGTCGAAGAGACATGGAACAACGATTGTGTTATTGCATCTATGTCGTGCGCAGTTTCATTGCAAATCTCGATTTTTTGTTAAAGGAGGCTGTTTGCGTTCGTGAAGATTCACTTAATTGTATTTTCATAAGTAATGACGGCGTGCAAACTGATGTTTTTCGTAAAACTTCTCTGGAGTTAGAATAAAATAAGTGAATAATCATGTAGTATGTGATAAGGCGTTACTCGGTGTGATGGCGCATCGCTCTGGATAGTCATTTTCTGAGATGATGAAACATGAGAGTCGCTTACTAGTCGCCGACCGCTTGAATGGACAAATATTTCTCGTTGAGAATTGCTCAGTTCGGCAATGCGAACACACATATAATATTGGTCATGAAAACTTCGCTTTGGATCAACGCTTAGAGGGATCTCGGTATCTAGATTACTAATATACCGGGCACCGAATAGTCTGCCAGAAATTATTCAAAAGAGCAAGCGGTTTTTTTGTAATACTGAAGAAACTAATTTAGCGGTCCTCTCCTAATACGCTCTGTAGTAGACTGACTACTACAATAATATCCCCAAAAATGTTAAAGAAAAGGCACATGAGATGAAAGTTTAATCGCGGTAGCCAAATATTGCACGAATGCACAGGGCAGCAATCACGAAACACGGTTCAACGGAAAGTGTCTACCTAGGTTAATTGTTATGTAGAGTGAAAAATGTTGTTACAGCTCTCCCGCATTCTTATAACATACAACCATCAGATGATTGGATACGTGATGCCAGCTTGCGTACTGTGATAGCGTAAATAGAGTGATGGGATGTAGCGCATCCATAAGAAAGAGCGAATAGCCATGCTGAGATTGACCGATTTTTAACAAAGGAGAGCTATAAACGACTGGATCAAGGCTTTGAAAATACTGCGGATGGAAAACCACTCTCTTCGAAATTTGATAAATTTTTGTTCCCCTGAGAATTCAGATAGTCATCCAGGTTGTCTCAAAATCAAAACTCGATTTTAGACGTAATTTCTTCCCGCTGTGTTTGATTTCCGTAGAATTTACAATCACATGTTGTTATCAAGGTTCATAGAATCATTGATTTCAAATCGGAACTAAATGTTTATATCAAAGTCTACCACACTATCGGCCCATTATGTTGACTCATATGAACACACTTAGAACAATCGGCTCGATAAAATTTTGATTCAAAACACTGTAATTTTAAAGATATCACCCAATGGTCAATGAGGATCGATCGCTTCTATTCACCTTAAAATCTTGATTATTGATTCTATATTACGGTTGACCGCTTTTGTTATTGTGGTAATAAGTGAACTATCGATACGAACGATGTTGTTTTACTTCGGTGCACGCTACCTTTTCAGAATGACCTCAAAACGTGTGACCTCAAAATGAAAAATCATTTGTGATGTTTTTTGCATGTACATATTGAGAAAGTTTCGTCAGAAAAGCAGCTTCAGAATCGACTAACAATTGCTTGCACGTACATTACGCACACGACTCACCAAAATTCGTTTTGTTTGCATTCATGAAAACTCGAAACTCAGAAAGTTTTATGGTAGAAAAAGCATTTAGCTTAACTGTAACCATTGAATGAAGATGTATATGGAGTTAGGTTATATAATCTCCTAAACATCGATATCGCCTCTTACATGCGTCATGGTTTGTAATATACTCATCGATTTTAGAAGCGGAAACCGCAACGGATACCGAGCATGTGATTGAGTCAAAATGTTCCAAATTCTTACCGATGAAGAACTACGACAAATATACGACGCAGAAATTAAAATGCCTAAAGCCTTTCAAAATTTTCGTGTTGGAGTAAGGTCATTGGGCTTTAGCAAGTGTTCAAGTCGATCGCTTCAATTACGCAAGATTTTGATGACCAACAGCCGATCACTCGGTATACGTGGTTCAATGAATTTGATCATTGAAAGGCATTTCGCTCTGATGAGATACCAAATGTGTCGCACAACAATAAATCCTGTGAAGTAGTTCGAGATCATTCCTTAGCCATTTTGAATAAATTATTTTATAACAAGACGTACTTAGGCATAAATTTACCGGAATAAGGTTTCTGCAAGAAACTCCTTTATAACATTTTTATAAGACTCAATATACGACAGGCTATATATTTTAAACTGTCCAGACCGAAGGATAAAGGACTCGTAGATACTGAGTTCTCGTTCTACGCTTGTCCAGACGAGACCATGCTTGTCAAGCTCATACATATGGAGCAGAGATTGTACAAGCAGCATCATTTTAAATTTAGTAGTTTTAAATGGTAACGCATTTGACTGTGACCAATGAAATAATGTGCACAGATCCTGATGTACTGCCATACAGTTTTTGACGGATCTGATACCTATATAGATCGAATAAAAACGAAAGGCGTTATCAAGTTATCAATATTCTCTACTATATCTTTGATGTACACCGAGAATAGATGTGGTTCGAGCACCGAGCTTTGCGGAAGTCCACTTCTGACGTCTATGCTTCTAGCGAGGGTGCTGCCAATGTGAACTTGGACTTGTATATCAGTGAAATAGTCTTTTATTAAAATTAAGCCATATTTCCGTTATTTGATCGGCTTCTAGCTTTTTAGTAAAACGCCATTGTTAACTCCATCAGAAACTTGGGAATGGTCACCGTGCATTTGCAGATTCACCTTCGTACAGTTCAAAATGTTCTCTCATGCGCACATTCACAATGCGTTTCAATAATTCATACATCGTCGGAATTATAATTACCGGTCTATAGTGTTGTTGAATAAAAATAATAAAACATAGGATTTATATTCCTGATTTTCAAAGTGGTGGTATAATTCCTTCATGTCGGCTGAGATTGAATAAGTGGGTGAGAGTAGCTGTCAGAGCAGTTCGACACCTGTCAAGTATGGATTGGTTAGTTTTGTCTGCTTCAGGGGACTTCGTTCTATTCAGTTGACAAAGGTTTCTTCCAAACATCGGCGGTATCGGGGACAGAGTGTGTCAATCTATTAAGGGTTGGCCCTTACAATACGCTCGCTTTATTATTTATCGCTCATTATCTATCCTGTGGAGTAGTTTAATATTAACTATCAGCTAACAACATCAACTAAAGGCCATTTGGTATGGATATATCGTTTATTTTCACTGGGAACTCTAATGGTCAAAGCACTGAGGCTTGTGAAACACCGGTAGTGAGATCAAGTTTCTTGGATTATAGGCTGTCCACTAGAACCTTGATGTGTCTGCAGCTGGGATTATCACTTACTAATTTATATAGTTTTCCAACAATCGCATGTTTCTTTGACTTTAAAATAGTTAATTATAATCAACTCTATCAAAAGATTTAGTATTTTCCAGGTGGCACGCGCGAATACAGACCTTCCCATATACAACCCTCGTGTAATCGTCTGAGCTTGTTCGCAAATTTGTTAGACAAGCACGATTGATGGGAAATCCACGTTGGGCAACCGCCAAACGTTGGTTCGTTTCCAGATGTCGCACTCATTCTGCGGTTTATAATTCGCTTAAAAACGTTCGATAACAAAGACAGCAATCTCACCAGCCTGTAACTCTTAACTTCAGAACGGCAACCACCTTTGTAAATTGGTATTGTTTGTCCCAGTTTCCAGACTCTCGGTACCACTCTAGCTTGGTGTATGTTGTTAATCATGCAGGATGTAGGTTCACGTAGCTGCGCATGACAGGTTTCGAGCATCTTTGAAGTTACCTCGTCTGTTGCTGAAGATTTATTCACGCTCAATATTATTATGTGTTGCGCTCCCACTATCGGATTAATCAACACTTAACTCAAGTTCGGCCGGTCAATTGATTTTTCCCTTATTAGGCTCTAAGGATTTTAGCGGTTTGATTAGCGGTTTGTCTAAAGCCAGACGTAGTTTTTGGAGCTCAAAATTATCGTTTATTATTCATTCTACGGTTAACGCGTCAACATACGAGTTCCGAATTCTCGTGCATCCGAGAAATCATTTTTGATTGCCAAGCTTGGTCATTATCTTTAAATGAGGTGATAACTTTGTTTCGCAGTCGTGTAAATTGTGTCCAATGATCAGCTGTTTGGTAGCCTTGTGACACGCCCATAATATTGCCCTCTGTTTCAACTACTTCTCACGCCTTCCTGGTAGTAATAATTATTACGTTTAGACTTTAAAACAAAATTGAATATCCCTCAAATATAGGTTTCACTTGGCGTAATAAAGAGCTCCCATGACAATTTCGATCGGAGTAATCCAGTTGTGCGAAATCAGTGCTATGTTACTCGGCACACAGAACAAGGCGTTTTACACATCTGACGCATTTCGTTTTGTCACTGTTGCACCAGCGCTTCAAATCTTACTCAAATTGTTGGACAATTTGTTCGCTCTTTCTGATTGGCGGTTTATAGACGATTTTTTACTAAGGCTGTGGGATCTGATTTTGAGTATTGAGTCCGAAGTATTCGGCTTGTCTGATCCCTCTAACACTAGTATACGGTTATAAAGTGGTGCGTGATACATGAAGGCTCGAATTTATTAATCAATTGTATCCGGTGGATGATCATCCCTGATATAAATCTATAGAAAGCTGGAATCCTCAATTATAAATATTCAACTACTGTACCGCGTTGTTACATAGAGCAAAGCTTTATTTAGTTTATTGTTTAGGTCAAACGTTGCTGTTGGAGAACGATAGATTAAACCAATAATGCATTAGTCTTCTTAATTAGGAGTCAGAGAGCAGTTATATCAAGGATCTGGTCGTTCAGCGCTATACAGATAAACGATCGATTGAATAATAGAGTGCTGCTCCTCTGACATTACAAAAAATTATTCCCCGATATAGAAACATGTTATGTAAAGAGAGTTCATTATCACCCAATGAGGTATGGAAATACATTTCTGTTATTCCAACTATGTCTGACGCCGTTTTATTACAAATATCTGGCAAGTCGATTTATTTGTTGAAAATGCTGTTTGCGCTTGACCTAATGGTTCTTTTCGTGAGTAATAACGGGGAGTAAACTGAAGTTATTCGTTCGGCTTATCTGGAGTTTTAATAAAAAGAAGTGATGAATCATGTGGTATGTGAAAAGGCGTTATTCAGTGTGATGTCGGATCCCTCTTAATATTCATTTCCTGAGATGACAAAACATGAGAGCTGACCGACCGAGTCGCCGACCGATAGAATCGCCAAATACGTTTCGTTGTTAATAAATCAGTCCGGCAAAACGAACATACATGTAATACCCGTCATAAAAACCTGGCTTGAACCTGCGCTGAGAATGAAATCGGTACCTGGATAACTAATAACCCAAACCGTATACTCTACAAGAAATTATTCAACAGGGCAAACGGTTTATTGGGAATGCTTAAGGAAATATTTTGACTGTTCTCAAGTAATACGCTACCCGGCATCTCAATAACATACAACCTTAGGATACAATACGTAATCCCAGCTTCGGTTCTGTGGATGCGTGAAAGACATTTACATTGAATCAACGGCCGATGAAGATAGTTGATCGTATTCAGCGCATCCTATACCATAAGCTAATGACCATGTTGGGATTGACCGATTAAACACAAATGAGTGTTAGGAAAGATTTAATCGTAACCGGATTGAAATCGCCCTATGTGCACTTTGATATATGTTGGTTCCTTGATGAATACACAGAGTCATACAAGTTGTCTCGTAATACCGCATTCAAGACTCGATTGTAGACGTCATTTCCTCTAGGCGCGTATTTGCTTTCCGTGGAATTCACTATCACCAGTTGTTGTGAACGCACCAACCATCGTTCATATCACATTGAAGCTGGATGTTTATATCAATGACCACCACACTATACTCCCCAGTATTTTGACCCACATGAACCTACTCAAACCAATCGGCTGGATATAATATTGATTGCATCCACTCTATGTTTTATACATGACAGCCAATGTTTTATGTAGAACAATTGCTTTTTTACCTTAAAATCTTGATTCTATATTACGGTTGAATGCTTTTGTTATTGTGGTAATAAGTGAACTACCGATAAGAATAAAGTTGTTTTTCATCGGTGCACGCTACATTGAAAGAATGACCTCAAAACGTGTAACCTCAACATGAAAAATCACTTGTGATGTTTTTACATGTACATATGTACATATCTACATTCGCAATTTATAATTTGCACAAATGCGATAAAGATGTGTTAAGTTTTAAGACGAGAGGACTGTTGCTCTCTTAGGTGGCTGTACATCATGACAAACGTTCCTCTAGTGAAGCTGCATGAAATTTAGTGGGCGTTTTGAAATATCATGTAGCTTGGGACCAATCAATATTTCTGCATGAGATTTTGCAATAAGTTCACCCTCATACTCTGCGAGAGAAACTAATAATTTACACATAGCTACCCTCTCAATACATGTTGTGGAGCGTTTATTTTTATTCAACCCTGCATTTCGGTTTAAGAATGATATCAAATAAAAGTAGTGACTACGGTGTACTACCAGCGGAAAGTTCAGGCTTGTTGCAAACCGTTGGTGTTAATATGAAAATATCCCGAAGCGAACACACTGGCCAAGAGAAATATGTTATTTTGAATGAACCCTGCTATCATATGAACAAAATGATTAGCTGAATTGAGTTAGTCTTCAGTCTTCACTTGATTGCTCATTACTATAAAATACCTCATACAGTTGTAAACTTAGTGAGCTTAATCACGTAATGTTGAGAGCTTCCACAAGTTTCAGCTTGTGTTTCAGGTCTCACTTTCGACGCAGTTCTCCGGCCAGTAGTGGCTCGGTTTATGGATTACATATAATCCTAAACCGAATAGTCATTGGCAGAAATTATTCGACTAGTCCTTATCGTTTCCTATGCAATTCAGGTTTCTGTAACCGAGGTTTCATTGATTGGTCATGACCGATCTGGATGATCTTGGACTTTTGTATAGTCAATATCAGTTTATTTTCGGATGAACAATTACACGAATAACTCAAATCGTTTTGCAGATATATACAATTATAAGCAGTGCTGATTCGCCTTCATACTTTTAAATCATATCGAATAATACCAACATACTGCCATCTGATATTGGTATATAATTCATATTGACTAGGAACTGTGATGTTTAAAACACTGAGAATTGTGAAACAACGCTAGTGACATCGTTTTTCTGGGATAATAGGCCGTCCACACAAACCCCGATGTGTCTGTTGCTGGGTTTATCACTTACCAATTTCTACAGTCTCTCAACAATAGCATGTTTCTATAGCATGTACAATAGTTAATTATGATCATTTCTGTCGAAAGCTTTAGACCTGTCCAGGTAGCACGCATGAATACAGACCATCGCATATACCATCGTCTAATCGTCTGAGCATGTCCGGAAATTTGTTAGAGATGAACGATTTATGAGAAATCCACGGTAAGCAACAGCCAAAAGTTGGATCGTTTCCAGATGTCGCATTAATCCTGCGGTTATTATCCGCTCGAAAACGTTTGATAACAAAGACAGCAATCTCCCAAGCCTGTAACGTTTAAATTCATAACGTCAACCACCATTGCAAATTAATATTGTTTGTCCCAGTTTCCAGACTTTTGGTAGCAGTCGAGCTTGGTGTATATTGTTATTCATGCAGGATTTAGGTTCAGGTAGCTTTTAAAGACAGATTTTGAGCATATTTGGAGTTATCGTGAATGTTTTCGGAGATTTGTTTACTTTTAATTTTAGTAAGTGTTGCGCTCCCAACATCCCAGTAATCAATACTTAACTCAAGGTCGGCCGGTCAATTAATTTTTTCCTTAGTCGGCTCTAAGGATTTCGGCGGTCTGATTAGTGTATCGTTTGAAGCCATACGCAGTTTTTAGCGCTAAGAATTCACGTTTAACTTTCATCATACGGTTTAAGAATCTACATACGAGCTTCAAATTCCCGTGCATCTGAGAAATCAATTTCGATTGCAAAGCTTAGTCATTATCTCGAATTAGGCTGATAAATTTGTTTCGCAATCGTGTAGATTGTGCCCGATAATCAGCTCTTTCGGTAGCCTTTCGGAACGCACATGATATTGCTCTTATTTCATCCACTTTTCAGTCTTGCCTCGTAGTAAAAGTTTACCACGTTGAGACTTTTTCTTTGAAAAAAATTAAAGGTTTCTCACATATAGGTTTCACGTGCCGTAATAGAGTGCCTATGACAATTTTGATCGGTGTAATGCAGTTGTGCGAAATCAGTGCTTTGTTACTAGGAACACAGAACACGGTGTTTTGCAATACTGACGCATTCCGTTCTGTCAATGTTGCGTAAGAGCTAAAAACTTACTTAGATTATAGGCGGTTATTAAACGATATTCTCTAAGGCTCTGGAATCTGATTTATGTACTAAGTCTGAAATATTCGGCTTGACTGATCCCTCTCACACTAGTATACGGTTATCAAGCGGTGCGCGATCCATGACGGCTCGAATTTAATAATCAATTGTATCTGATGGATGATCATCCCGGATATAGATCTATGGAAAGTTGGATTCCCCCAATAATAATATACAACTACTGTACCGCGTCGTTACATAGAGCAAAGCATCAATCAGTTTATTGTTTAGTTCGAAAGTTGCTGTTGGGGAACGAAAGAATAAACCAATAATGCATTAGTATCCTTAATTAAGAGTCAGAGAGCACCAAGGAGTGTCAGTTATATAAGCGGTCTGGTTTTCAGAGCTCTAACTATAAAATATTGATTGAAGAATAGATTGATGCTCCTCTGCCATTACAAAAACCTACACCCCGATATAGAAACATGTTATGCAAAAAGAGTTCATTATTAGCCAATGAGGTATGGAAATACGTTTCTGTTATTTCAACTATGTCTGACGCCGTTTCATTACACATCTCGGACAAGTTGATTTCTTTGTTGAAGAGGCTGTTCGCGCTCGACATAGTGGTTCTTTTCGTGAGTAATAACGGGGAGTAAACTGAAGTTATTCGTTTGCTTCTCCGGAGTTAAAATAAAAAGGAGTGATGAATCATGTGGTATGTGATAGGGTGTTACTCAGTGTGATGGCGGATCCCTCATAATAGTCATTTCCTGAGATGATAAAACATGTGAGCGGCTTATCGATCGCCGACTAATAGAACCGGAAATAGGTTTCGTTGTGGATAGCTCCCTCCCGCTAAACGAATATACATATAATGTTGTTGATGAAAACTTGGCTCGGAACAACGCTGAGAACGACCTCGGTATATGGACTACTAATAACCGAGAACCGATTATTCTGCCAGGAATTATTCAACAGGACAAGCGGTTTATTATTAATGCTACAGAAAATATTTTGACTGTAATCTCCTCATATGCTCCCTGCCTTCTGAATGACATACAACCATTACGCGATAGAATACATAATCCCAGCTTCGGTTCCATGGAACCATAGAGAAATTGAATACCTGTGTAAAGTTTACCAAAGGGTGACGATGATTGTTGATCATATGCAGCGCATTCAATAACAGTAGGCAATGGCCATGCTGAGATTGACCGATTAAACACAAATTAGTGATAAGAAAGATTTAATCGTAACATTTAAAATATACCGGATTAAAAATCACCCTCTGTGCGATTTATTACATGTTGGTTCCCCGATGAATACACAGAGCCATTCAAGTTGTGTCGTAATACCGCATACATGACTCGATTGTAGACGTAATTTCCTCTAGGCTTGTATTTGCTTTCCGTGGAATTCACTATCTTCGGTTGTTGTGAACGCACCAACCATCGTTCATATCACATTGAAGCTGGATGTTTACATCAATGATCGCCCCACTATCTGCCCAGTATGTTGACCCATATGAACATACTTAAACCAATCGGCTAGATATAATATTGATTGCATCCACTCTATGTTTTATACATGTCATCCAATGTTTTATGTAGAACAATTGCTTTTTTACCTTAAAATCTTGATTCAATATTACGGTTGAATGCTCTTGTTATTGTGGTAATAAGTGAACTACCGATAAGAATAAAGTTGTTTTGCATCGGTGCACCCTACATCGCAAGAATGACCTCAAAACGTGTCACCTTAACATGAAAAATCACTTGTGATGTTTTTTGCATGTAAATATTAACAAAGGTTCGTAACAAAGCAGCTTTTGAATCAACTAACAATGGTTTGCACGAAAATTACACACACGAACCACCAAAATTCGTTTTGTTTGCATTCATCAGAACTCGGAACACAGAATTTTTTTGATAGAAATTGCATTTAGCTTAAGTTTAACCATTGAATGACGATGTATATGGAGTCAGTTTATATAATCTCTTAAACATCAATATGGAATGTTACATGCGTCATGTTTTGTAATATATTCATCGATTTTAGAAGTGAAAACCGCAAAAGATACCGACAATATGATTAAGTCAAAATGTTCCGAAGTTTTACCTTGGAAGAATTACGACAAATATTCAACCAATAAATTGAAATGCTCAAAGCCTTTCAAAGTTTTCGTATTAGAGTAAGGCCATGGGTGTTTAGCAAGTGTTTAAGGCGATGGCTTTAAATACGCAAACCTTTGATGGTCAACAGCCGATCACTCCGTATACGTCGTTCAATAAAACAGATCATTGAAAGGCATATTTTTCTAACGAGATAATAAATTTGTCGAACAGTGATAAATCCTATCAAGTAGTTCGAAATCATTCACAAGCGATTAAGCCCTGCTTAGAAAGAACATTATATAACAACACGTACGTAGACATAAATTTAACGGAATAAGGTTTCTGCGAGAAACTCCTAAATACACCTTTTATTAGACTTAACATACGACAGGCTATATTGTAAACTCTCAAAGCTGAAGGATGAAAGACACGTGGATACTGAGTTTTCTTTCTGCGGTTGTTCAGACGACACAATGCTTGTCACGCTGATACTTCTGGAGCAGAGATTTAACAAGCCGCAGCATTTTGGATCCAGTAGTTTTAAATTGTCAATCATTAGACTGGGACCAACGAAATAATGTGCACATATCCCGATGTAATGCCATACAGATATTTACAGATTTGATACCTTTAATTTGTTAAAAAAACTGCAAACTGTATTAGGTTTCATCTAATATCCTCTAATATATGTTTGATGTACACCGATAATAGATGTGGTCCAAGCACTAAGCATTGCAGAACTCCAGTTATGATGTCTATTCTTTTAGCGAAGGTGCTGCCAACGTGAACTTGGACTTGTCTATCAGTGAGATAGTCCGTTAATAAAATTCAGCCATTTTCCCATTATTCCATAAGCTTCGAGCTTTTTTATTAAAATGTCAAAGTTAACTCTATCATGAGCGTGATAATGGTAGATGTAGCATGAATTTGCAGACTCACCTTCGTCCAGTTCAAAATGTTATCTCATGCGCGCATTCCCAATTCGTTCCATTAATATAAACGTCTCCGGAATTAAAGTTTTTGGTCTATAGTTTTGTTGAATCTAAATAATAATACATAGAATTTATCATTCCTGATTTTCAAAGTGGTGGTATAATTCCTTCATGTCAGCTAAGATTGAATGAATGCGTCAGCGGAGCTGTCAAAGCACCTGCGGGGTTATGTTTCCTTCATCTCCCCTAAGATGGAAAAGGCGGGTGAGTCAAGATGTCAAAGCAGTTCGACACCTGCTGAGTATGGTGTGGTTAATTTTGTTTGCTCCAGGGGACTTTGTTTTATTTACTTGACAAAAGTGTCTCCCAAACATCGGCGGTATGTGGGACAGAGTGTGTCAATCCATTCAGGGTTAACCCTGACAATATTTATTTATTTATTATTATTATTATTATTATTTATTATTTATCGCTTATTTTCTATCTTGTAGAGATTGATAGAGTAGGATAGAAAATGAGCGATAAATAATAAATAATAATAAAAAATAAATAAATATTGTCAGGGTTAACCCTTAATGGATTGACACACTCTGTCCCACATAACGCCGATGTTTGGGAGAAACTTTTGTCAAGTAAATAAAACGAATTCCCCTGGAGCAAACAAAATTAACCACACCATACTTAGCAGGTGTCGAACTGCTTTGACATCTTGACTCACCCGCCTATTCCATCTTAGCCGAGATGAAGGAAACATAACCACGCAGGTGCTTTGACAGCTCCGCTGACCCATTTATTCGATCTTAGCTGTCATGAAGTAATCATACCATCACTTTGAAAATCAGGAATGATAAATCCTATGTATTATTATTTAGATTCAACAAAACTATAGACCAATAACTATAATTCCGGAGATGTGTAATTTAATGGAACGCATTGGGAATGCGCGCATGAGAGAACATTTCGAACTGGACGAAGGTGAGTCTGCAAATTCATGCTACATCTACCATTATCACGCTTATGATGGAGTTAACTTTGACATTACAATAAAAAATGCTCGAAGCTTATGGAATGAAGGGAATCTGGCTGAATTTTAATAACAGACTATCTTACTGATAGGCAAGTCCAAGTTCACGTTGGCAGGACCTTCGCTAAAAGAAAAGACATCATAACTGGAGTTCTGCAATGCTTAGTGCTTGGACCACATCTATTTTCGGTGTACATCAAAAACAATGTAAAGGATATTAGATGAAACCTAATACAGTTTGCAGTTTTCATTGAAAAAATTAAAGGTATCAAATTTGTAAATAACTGTATGGCATTACATCGGGATATGTGCACATTATTTCGTTGGTCCCAGTTAAATGAGTTACAATTTAAAACTACTGAATTCCAAACGCTGTGGCTTGTGAAATATCTTCTCCAGAAGTATCAGCTTGACAAGCATGGTCTCGTCTGCACAACCGCAGAAAGAGAACTTAGTATCCACGGGTCTTCTATTCTTCAGCTTGGAGAGTTTACAATATAGCCTGTCGTATCTTGAGTCTAATAAAAATTGTATTTAGGAGTTTCTCGCAGAAACCTTATTCCGGTAAATTTATGTCTACGTACGTGTTGTTATATATTATTTTTTTCTAAGCAGGGCTCAATGGCTTGGGAATGATATCGAATTACTTGACAGGATTTATCATTGCTCGAGAAATTTGGTATCTCGTTAGAGAAATATGCCTTTCAAAGATCAGTTTTATTGAACGACTTATACGGAGTGATCGGCTGTTGACCATCAAAATCTCGCGTACTTAGAGCCATCACCTTGAACACTTGCTTAAGACCCATGGCCTTACTCAAATACGAAAACTTTGAAAGGCTTTGAGCATTTCGTTTTCTTGTTTGGATATTTGTCGCAATTCCTCACCGGTAAAAATTTGGAACATTTTGACTTAATCACATGCTTAATATCTGTTGCAGTTTTCGCTTCTAAAATAGATGAGTAAATTTTAAACCATGACGCATGTAACAGTCCATATTGATGTTTAGTAGATTATGTAGCCTGACTCCATATACATCGTCATTAAATGGTTACAGTTTAGCTAAATGCATTTTCTACCATAAAACTTTCTGAGTTCCGAGTCTTGATGAATGCAAGCAAATCGAATTTTGGTGGGTCGTGTGTGTAATGTTCGTACAAACAATTGTTAGTCAATTCTGAAGCTGCTTTGTTACGAAACGTTGTTGATATGTACATGATAAAATATCACAAGTGATTTTTTCATTTTGAGGTTACACGTTTTGAGGTTATTCTTAGAAGGTAGCGCGCACTGATGAAAAACAACATCGTTCTCATCAGTAGTTTACTTATTATCACAATGGAAAAAGGATTTAACCGTAATATAGAATCGAGAAACAAGATTTTAGGATGAAAAAAGCAATCACTCTACGTGAACCATTGGATAACATGTATAAAAATAGAATGAATGCAATCAAAATTATTTCGAGCCTTATAAGAAAAAAATCAATTGACCGGCCGACCTGGAGATAAGTATTGATTACTCCGATGGTGAAAGCGAAACACTTACTAAAAATGAACGTAAGTAAATCTCCAAGAACAGATAACTTTAAATATGCACAAAATCTGTCTTGAAAAGCTACCCGAACCTAAATCCTGCATGATTAACAATATACACTAAGCTCGAGTGGTACCAAAAGTCTGGAAACTGAGACAAACCATTTCAATTTACAATGGTGGTTGACGTTTTGAAGTAAAAACTTACAGTCTTGGGAGATTGCTGTCTTCGTTATTAAACGTTTTCGAGCGAATAATAACCGCAGAATTAGTGCGACATCTGGTTCTGTGGACAAGTGATTGGGAAAAATTTTATTAATTAGTTATTGTTCGTTGTCCCAAATTTGCTGCCAAATATTCATTTATCACTCCGTATTTGAAAATAGTTGTTTGTTGTACGACAATATTAAACACAGGCTTTAAATTTTATCAGGAATTAACAATCCGTTATAAGTAGTCAGTTGTTAACATGTGGTAAGTAATTTACCCAGAATAATTGTTTGCGGGATACAACCTTGGCGTTAAGTTCATTGTATATCCATATTTATGATTTTTCGAAATCCGAAATAAGAAATTCTCACTAATTTAACTAGGAAAGACTTCTAGATTAGTAAATGACAATCTTCAATACATTACTTAGAAATATAACAACATTTAGGACGGGTGGATTTTAATTTAGTCAATCAAAGTCTAATGCTTGAAGCAGTGAATAGTGTAATGTCGTTTTCTCAATTATCACAAGATTTTGAGTCAATAATTGTAAATAGTTTTTGAGAATAATCTTATCTAAAATGTACAATTTCGTTACCGTAGGCACCGAAAAAGGTGAAAATTTATCGCATTATTTTTATCAGGGAATAGCCAGTAATCATATTATGCGCTGAACCAGAGATTGATTGTTTACGAAATTGATGTGTGTGATGTGATTGAAAGTAATGCCGCGGAAATATATCAGAACTCAGAGCATAGAACTCAGATGATGATGCTGATCATACTTTGATGTAATTATTTTACACATATTTCAGTCCAGCTTCCATAACAACTAAAAGTCTTTCAGTGATATTTTTCACAATATCAAATACATTTTTGCACGGCTCAACAGAGCGGTTTTTGGAAATTATAAATACTTGCCAAGGGTGGGAGTTCAATTTTTGTTTGTTAATGTAAAGAAAAGTGTTTAATGTGATCGGCTATACTGCATATCAGCCAAAGTTGACAAAAATCACGTTTTTACGATCATTGTTCCGAAAAGATTTCCATAAAATAAGTTATGGAGTCTAAAACCATGAAATATGAATTTTTTCTTAGTTTTTTTGAAATCACGCAAGGAAAATAAATCAAAAATAATATTTATTAACAGTGAGGAGGCATATTATAAGGGAAGTGTACAAAATGTATGTGAAGGCGAATGCTTTACGGTGCGAAGATTAATCTTAGGCCTTCTAAGGAATAACATTCGCCAGCCACGGTTTTAAATTTGTTGTTGCACTTGACCTCATAAAGGCGATGTCCTCGAGCATAGCGGTGAAGATATATATTTGTGAGTCTGGATACGCTGAGTTTAAAAAAAATTCACTTTAAACTAAAAATGACTTTAACCAGCAACAGGTGACCTCGAACTATTCAAATGGGTGTTTTGGAACTAATGCACAACGATACTCACACAGAGATCAAAAATAAACAAAAAATATATTCGAGACAAGTCATATCAGCTCTCAATCGCTCCACATCACTATCGGTCCATCCTCCTACTCCAATAATCACTACTTGATTATGTGTTTGACGACCGTGATTCGTTGCAACAGCTTTAATCAACCATTACTTCTCCACCACTCATGCAATGTTTACAATCTCACCGAACCTAAATTTACACCCCCCAACTGATGACCGCAAACAATCCGAAACTGGTTGTGTTTTATATGCAGTGAATTAGGAAACACCGTACTTTTTTGGATTATGTTTGATATATTCAGCAAATTGTGAAAGCAATTCCGATAAGTGAATCAGATGGATCAAAATCCATGTGTGAGCCAATCAGTGACATCAATTGATTTTCTCAAGGGCATTTGGATCATAGGTCACCTTTATCAGTTTATAGTTTAGCTTGCTGCACGAGCGCACCTCTTGTAAATTCAAACTGTTTGGCCGGAGTGCAGTTGTGGAACAATGCGATGCGGGTCTGTAAGGCTGCATCACTCCAAACATCATATGATATAATTGCACAAATATCACAAATATAACCAGCGCGATAACAATCACCGCACCAATCACGAATCCCGCAATTGCGCCGGCACTGAGTCCCATTTATAGAATCAAGACCGACACAGATTGTGAAGCTGCGGATGGTGACCCAGGAATGTTTAGGCTTATGATAAAATGATAATTCGTACCTGAATGTGATAAACGTGAAAACATTTTTCAATTAATTCATATTTTATATACTTGATTCAAACGTAATTGTTCTCAGTTCCGATTTTTACCTTTATCCAAATTTTGAACACACAAGCGCCGAGCACCAAACGGTATTGGCTCAGACATCACACGTTCTGCGTTTAGCTCGCGGAAAATGACGTTGTTAATGTTACCGCAATGATCTTCAACAACAAATACTTATCTTCAACAAATAATACATGTTTTCAGATCCTAAGCATAACTCCACGTTCTCCTTTTGCAAATTTTAAGTGAAATTTACTAGATTTTCCTCTGCAATCCAAGTTTGTATTAGAAGAACAGTTTGGAGGAGCAGTTCAATATAAAACACATTCGAAAATTCTCTGCATATTACACTTTTCAAACCAAAATTGTACCAAGCCTAACTTCAAGGCCAATCCGATTCTAGTTCGACCATTAGTGTATTTGAAGACCTCATTGATTTTGCTCGTCAAGGTTTGAAAATCAAAGGCGTAGAATTCCGAATTGATCGTGAGAGGACGATTGGTTGCTTTTGTTGTAATGAATCAATTACTGAAGACGAGAATGCAATACCACAGTGAGAAGATTTTGACGAAATTAACGTTTTTTTATAATGACGACGCACGCAAACGTGTTTATCACACAGGTTGATGGCGTTAAATTCATAAACATCTCCATTAAATTCTTATTTGCTTGTATTTTGACAATATTATTTGTGTTGGTTGTTTGAATCGGAAAAGAACACAAGGGTCGTGATTTGAATGACCTTTACACTAAAACAATTGTAATCAAATTTTTGAACATAGTTGTCAAAAGGAATCGAGTTGCTAAAACCATGTGCCTACAAACATTTGATGAGTTAATAACGCTAGTTCGAGCTAAAACTATAGGCACATACAAGGTTATACTTGTATGTCAACTGTTATATAGGGTTCGTACAACGAACCACGATGTTCAGACACAGAATCACAAAGTGATTCTTGGACAAAGCACTCAAGGCGCTTGTATATGACCAAAGTAATGTGTTGCTCACATCCTCATCCCTTACACACCACTACCGGTTTCAGGCTGTTTGCCATCGTCAGGTGGATACAGTGAGATCAGGTTCAGGGAGCCTTGAAACAGTGGATTGTAGGTAAACAAAGTTATACTTGTATGCCAACTGTTATATAAGGTTTGCACAACGAACCACGATGTTCAGACACGGAATCACAATCTCAGTTTATCACAAAAAAGCTATAAGTGTGAGTGAGTAAATTTAATTGAACAGGTTCGCCATTTACTCTCATTCAACATTGGTAAACCTGTTCGAATATTGTTTAAAAATTTTTCATATTTTCCACGATTTCAAATTCTGACTGCAAGGTAACTAAGAAAGCATGCACATTCGAGAAGTAGCCAAAACATTCATAAAATGCTCGCGACAATTTATCATATATGTTTATAAAAATCGATATTTACCTTGCCTCGTAATGTTGACCGATTGCGCAATGTTAAGTGCGCTTGCATCTCATAGAATATTGGTGGAACTACTATCGCTGTTTAAATGCCGTCGACATAGTACTTCTGTGTCACGTACCATTTAACGGAATCGGGGGACAATGACAACTGCGTTCCTGACCCACTGGCAAACAAAAGAGTCATATCTCTGGATAAGCTTCCTTGAGTTTTTTGTTTGGTGCATTATATTTTTCTTCAGAAGATTTCGTTACCGCATTTTGAAAGAATTGCTTATGTTGCAAATTCAACTTAATCGTTAACAATGTATAAAATTTACACAGAAATCAGTTAGGAACCAAATAAACATACAAATATTGTCATTATTCCAGCTGAGCAAATTTTATTGTAAATTGAATAATTATGCTAAGCATCATCGTTTATATTGTCGAAAATCCCCACTAAATGTTTTATATACTTAGCCGCAACACTTGTCTCACAACGTGAGCATATTGTCCATCATAGCCGTCTGAATTATCCCTCAGGTGGGGACAATTCGTAAGTGGAACATCCCAGAGCATACTGTTTGCAATCAGTATATCGGTATATCGGTATATCACCCTTTTGATAAAAATGGAAGGTAGGTCATTCGATTGAACTGCTTGTATCCAAGCCTGCTTTTGAGAGTAAAACTGATAAAACTCCAAAATTATCGAGTATTTTACAAAATTGCGAAATATATTGATCGACAATTAGCTTTCCTTGATATTTCTCCACGGAAACCAGTTGGATTCTTGAGTTTATATGTTTTTGTTTCTTACCATTCCAAACCAGGTGCACTGAATACACATTTCTTCGTCACTGGATCTTACGAAAATAATGAAATTATTGAGTTATAACAATTATTCTAATAACGGGATCTACAGATATGTACGCATCGCATAGAAACGTTTCGTCGCCACGTAAGAGTTTTACAAAAAAATTCAGCGAACCTCGTTCTTAAAATTGAACGCAATGTGTGGAATGAATTTTACACTATCTAATGTTCAAACAGCATGCTTGTGTAAGTTGAAAGAATAATGACATTCTACTAATTCTGTCAAGCGAATTGATTGGTCAATAACCCACAAATAAATAAGTTGATAGTGAGAAATCTTAGCCTTTCTGTTTGAATAGGGCAGCCATAATTAGTCGTAGTGGTTCCCAAAACGTATCGGAAAGACACCGTTTGTGCAATTGTGGGCGAATTAAAAAATGACCAGGACACCGGAAAGCAGAGCTAATCGAGTGTGCCTATCTATCGAAAGATTCATGAACAGTTAATCGCGATCGGTCGAACTGTGGACGGTAGACCAGGTCGTTTAGGCGTGGGAATAAATTGGTGATTGTCGGTGGTCCGAATCCCACACCAAGCAGATGATATGCATTGTTGATAAGCTCAAACAAGAGCGTAACTCGACTCGAGGGCTTACATAATGAACCGTCTTGATCAACATTGTGAATAGTTTGATAGGCCGGGCACGTATGAGTAGTCACAAGTATATTACGCATTTTTATTTACGGAAAATCACATCTGTCCTTACGCAATTGCGGTGCATGTGGATGACATTAGATTACTACAGTATAATATAGTTGGCAATTATTTAATTATAGTTTGGAGAATTGATCTGTTGCGATACAACAATCACCCTTAACTTCACTTATCGAACAAAAGATGAAGAATTCTTGGTATGTGCAATACACAGAAACGACTTCTGAATTCCGCTCGCTGTTCGGTAAGATGAAATATCTACCTGATCAGAAAAGAGAGGTTCAGCTTTAAATCCCAGAAAAGTAACGAACATTTGTTCGTTAATTTGCGACGTCAACGTCATGTTTCCTTGTATATTACTAATATTCGGTATCGTTCACGTGCTATTTTCCCTTCACTTCTTCCAGAATATCCGTGGTATTAAAAATGCATCAAGATCATTCTACGCAAAGCGTCTGTGCCATATGACGATTGGTATTGATTTTTATTCTCTAAATAAAACTGTAACTATTGCTAAAGGCCATGAATACCAGCATCAATGATTATTTCTAACCACTAATTGAAGACCTCCTCAAAAGTAAATCTTCCTCAAAGACTTGTTGCAAACGCATCATTTTAACCTCGGGAACATCATCATATCAGAGGTCATTTATCCCAATGGATTCATTAACATTTCGCCAAATGTAACATCACATTGAACGGATACGGTCTAATTTTTCTCGTTGATATCATGTGCAATTATTTTGCGATTATATCCTCGCCGTATGTAACTAGTGTGGAATTCGTTGTTTTTTCAACACTGTACTGAAGCTGAGAAATAATAATTTAGATTTATTCTTCAACTCTCTTTCAAATTCATATTGATAGCATCCTCGGTATTTCATTAGACAGCAAATTTACCGTTTTCATGTACGGCTCTTCCAATTAATGAATGCCGGCGTCTGTTTGCCAAGTGAATAAAGGTTCAGGATCCCCTTGCATATCGCATTGAGGTTTAAAAGTGAGGCCGACTAAAGTGCATAAGGTTGAACGAATATTAGGTAATGCGTTCGGATGGGTTCCTCCATACTTTAATTCGGCGTTCTGAGTTATCCAACCCTGAACATTCGATAAATTGCATTGAATCTTGAATGAATTTTTGTTTTCGAATTTCCACAAAACCAGTCTCTGCGTATAAAAACGATTTAAATTGTTAATTAATATTAACAAGAGTTATAAATGTAACGGATAGAACATGGTCGAACCGCTCATATTCATGTTTGAAAGAATCTTAGAACTGGAAAATCAAATCGAATCTGGTTGTGCATATTTAGTCAAGAGTGTCTCATTGTATCTTGTCCAACAGGTAATGGTATATTAGGCTGTATGTTATGTGAAAACAAATGGAATGGTCTAGGTTTCTGTAAACACCCATAGCTCGAGAACACACACTTTTGATGAGCATATTTAACAGAAATATTGGAGTCCAGCGAAAACATGAAGATCACAGTGCACTGCCGGATTGTATAACGAGGGGCAAACAGATTGTTAGGTATCATTTAGAAGAATATTTAAAGGATTCTCTCTGGTAACCTTACAAAGGTTATTGAATGTCTATCTTCGCCTTTGGATGGAAGATGCGGTAGATTTCTGGGCACCTTGGCTTCGAAAATATATTGCTGTCTTTGATAAAATCTATCATAGAGCATAACAGTTTGTGATGGGTCTTCGCAAGGTTCCATGCGATTTTACTTAAAGGAGGATACAAAGTATATTTTAGGGAGTCATGATATCACACAGTGATCAGAATTTCCAATCGGCGCAGATTTACGAGCATGAACAATTTGTGGCGCATTAGTGAAAGCGTAATCCAGACTAGCTTCAGAACGCGTTGGTAAATGAACAATGTTCGAAAGCGACAGAAGAGAAAACATAGAAAGATAAGCGTGATTAAGGTAACCAGCAAGTGAGATCAACAAGTTTTGGTAGGGAGCAAGTTCATGGAAAATTTCATCACAAAATGCACGAAAATTGTTAGAGGGAGAATTGGGGACGATATACACATTTAAAAGAATAAACGAATGGAAGTTAGATAGATACCGTGGTTTGCATCTTACGGCAATACAGGAATCTCCTGGTTTATCGAAGGTAAAAATAATTTGGCTCCAGGCCCACCACTATTTGAAAACAAAAGTTAAAAATCCACCAGTACGAGGTGCAGCAGGACAGGTTTGATCCAAACGAAATCACTGAAAACCATCAATGGAAATCAAACCATTGTCGATTTCAGAATGCAGCCAAGTTTCTTGAAACATAGCAACACCGTAACCAATAAAATGATTAGAACGAAGTTGAAGATAAATTTCATCATTATTTGCCCAAAAAGATCGCACATCAGATGATAAGATAAGAGGTACTGGCATTCGATAAATTGCGCAACGTCAACGAAGAGCAACTTGCTAACCTGCACAATGTTTTTTATACGTATTCGAAGATTTTCTTAATAAACAATTAAATGTCACACGAGTGATAAAAGCGAAATGTTTTAATAGGAACTGGCTATGCAACAAAGCGATATCGCGGAATTGTTTCACAGTTTGCGCTCCATAACTGATTTTAGGTTTACCTGCAAACATTGCAGAAAAATAAAATAAACGGAATCCAAATTGACGGGAATAAATGTAAAAAAACGTTCGTGGAGGAATTAATAATTTGCACGGCCGATTTTGAAGGGCCCGCGAGCATCTGTCACGCCGCACGAAAACACTGAAGTGCCAGAAGAACCGAAGATGTTTACCCTCGAAGAATACAAAGCAATGCGTTCATCAACAAATCCCGTGATTGCTTTCGCGACGAAGGGTACACAAAAAGCATATGATGGAAAAGACGTTTTGAAAAAATGGTTGAACACCGCAAAATTGTTGAGGCTCCTGAAGATCAAGCAACAAAGCAAGGAAATTCCGATGAAGGATAAATATAAAACCAACGTTACGTTCACGGATCGGTTGAATGAAAGTGGCCGAAAGCATAGCGGATCCGGCGGTCGTGTATTCGGGCGTGGACGTGGCGCATCGGGCCCACGAGGTGCTCGCCAAACAAGCCGGCCAAATGTAGCATCTGGTTTTCGAGGTGACCGCGAAAGAGGCATTGCGCGTATGTAACATTTTGAAAATCCAGCAACGCTGAAAAAACTTTCACTAGCCGATTGTTTTCTGGGACGACCCATACGAACAGCAAATAAAGCCATGCTACCAAATACTATTCCACGATCTGACACTCAATTTAACCTCAACGCACCAACTAAACAGAAACGATTCTACAATTCTTGAGATAGATTTATGTACGCATGTTCCAAATAAACGGCTCATACTGGGAGCCTGCCGTTATTATACAACCTGTCATATCCGTTCTTCAATAGGTCCGTTGTGGGGACGTGATACATACAAGACATATCAATCATATCAGAATCCTCTAGACGAAGTCTACAGAGAACCAGACTGGAAATTGTGAAACGCCATTACACCTATTACTAGACACGTTTGGCTTGTCACAGTCCACATCACAAGACACAGCCGAAAACAGAGCCGAACGCCAACACGAGAAAACCATTAAAAAGATCGCAACGCTTGCGATACCCTGTGAATCGGCTAAAATAGACCCTTTGCGGAAAATCTACGTGAACAGACTTCGGAATAGGAAGGTGATGCGGAGAAGCGAACGTGTCATGCCTCGCGTGCACCACATTGATTGTTAATCATGAATCGATTATTGACAGCAAACGAACTATAGATTAATTATCAATCAAGATCGATAGTTCGTGCATATTGTTATTATCATTCACTGTACAACTTTGTGTTGTGATGTACGCAAAATAAATATGAAGGCTCTTGACATTGACCCCGCAACCTGGGAAGAACTAGGTTTCGACCGCTCACTTAGGAGGCATTGTGTAAAGTGTCGACTGCAAGCCGGGGAGGAGCAAATACAGCTTCAGGCTG
Organism: Atriophallophorus winterbourni; assembly: GCA_013407085.1. Taxonomy (NCBI): domain Eukaryota; kingdom Metazoa; phylum Platyhelminthes; class Trematoda; order Plagiorchiida; family Microphallidae; genus Atriophallophorus; species Atriophallophorus winterbourni. Next base: position 66,687 of record JACCGJ010022563.1, read on the forward strand.
CTGAACGCAGATCACGCCGCCGGCGTGCAACGGGTGCAATACAACAGAGTTCTGACCATCGTTGCAAGTGCTGCGGGAAATATTGTTCCTCCGGAATCGGACTATTTAGTCATTCAAAACGTTGCAAAACATGAAATTCAGCGATGTGATTACATCCATGGTCGACATCGACCGACGGAGCCAACAACATCAACACCAACTTTGTTGTTATTTCCATTATTTGTTAATACCCGCTGCGGGCTGGGCCAGTGCAACACCCTACTATGGGTCTTAGATTATTGTTGCCTCATTGTGACGATTTGGATCTCGGATGCTCGAAACAATCGCATGAACCTTCATGTTCTACAGCTCTTCGCATGTTTATATAGTCCTACTCGATGGTTACGATCTCTCCTGCAGGGCTGGCAACAGAATTCAGAACTCGGTTGCACGTCGGGTGGATGATCAGCATTCAGCAGCCCAGAGCTATATCTGCTGCTTGACAGCTTGCAGACGAAGATTTAAACAATGCCTCGAATGTCAGCGGTCAAGAACAAGTTCTTCCAAACTGGCCGGGCCGATACCAAGAGCCTTCATATATCTAAAAGCGACTTAGATAATTACAATTCGGTTTGGAAAATAATATAAAAAATTAAAAGAAAAGAATACCTGCATTGAATGTATTGAAAATATTAGAGCAATGCATCAGTTTGAAAGATTTTCATTTTTCTATCGAAATGTTTAAAACGTTACCCTAAAACTGCACAATGAGAATTATCTCGAACTTTTTAACACATTGGACTGGTATTTATTCCCATCTACGGATATTGCGTTCGTAGGGTTCGTGAAAACTTAATTAGCCCGTTTTCCGAAATGAGACATTGCAACACATCACGTAAGCTCTTGTAGATCATATCCCTTACTCACATAAGGATATAAACGATGAGGTCCGCCATACTGTATTTAACAGCTTCCTGGTTACATTTTATAATTATGTTGGACTACATTAAATTAAATAAATTCTACAAATATCCATACAATCGGATTGCATTTGATAAAAAACTCCTCTGTGACATAAGCTTGTTGCTTGCCTCCTTCGGTCGATGTCGACCATGTATGTACATCACAATCGCATGAATGTTCATGTTCTACAACTTTTTGGATGTCTGAACAGTCCGATTCGGCAGGAACAATCTCTTACGCATCGCTGGCAACGATAGTCAGAACTCGGTTGGTCTGCATCAGTTGAACGCCGGCAGCGTGATCTGCGTTCAGCAGCCTAGAGGTGTATCTGCTTATCTCCAACTTGCAGACAACGCTTTACAAGATACCTTCAACGTAAGCAGTCAATGCTATGAGCGTTCATATATTTTTTGCAAACGTCTTTGTACGGCAAGTGCCGTTTGCCTAATGGGCTTCTTTCTTATTGCAACTCAACATACAGTAGATCTTTCGGAATATGAGCATTCTCTAATCTGTTGACATGACAAAGCCACCGCAAATGTCGCTGTCCCAATATGGTTAACATGCTCTGTACACTAGCTTTTAAATGCACTTCAGCATTATTTACTCTGTCCAGCCGATGAACAGATAAATCGACGTTGCAAACAGTGAATGGTGATACATTGCACCGACTTTCGGACTCAGATAAGTCCGCACTTTGAAGCTAAATTCTATTTTGCATAGGAGGATTCATCCCTGCATTACCAAATAAATGTGTTTAACACATAGTCAGAACACATTCGAATGTCAGTTAACGTTATAATGTGCAATAATCTTGAAACCGGTCGTGTGGTTTGTCATGCATTCGAATGTCATATACTAATAATTAATAAAATTTTTACTATAAACAAAAAAACTACAATCATACTGTTGTTAAATTGTTGCACAAAGTTTTCGAACAGTTATTCGTAATACATTGCTCCGACTGTTTAAATTAGATAAGTCCTCACATAAAAGCTAATGTTCAATTTGCAAGAGCATTCATCTCAGAGTTAGCAAATAAATGGGTTTGGAAAACGTCAGAAAGGCGTTCGAATTTGTGGTCTGGGTTACACATTCATTATGAGTGGCAATATCTGCAAAAGACGGTCATGTGCTTCCGTCCTGCTTTTCGAAGGTTATATAACACACATTAATACAAATCTGACATTAAGCAACGAAAAACTACCTACATGCTATGATTGAAATTATGCAAAAATAATCAAAACAGTTAACGGCCATAAATTGCACCGAATGTTAGACATAGATTAGTCTCAAATAGAAGCTAAATATCGATTAGCAAATGAGGATTCAAACTAGAATTCGCAAATAAATGGTTTTAGCACAAAGTCAGAAAGGCTATCGATTATAAAGGCTGAAATAAACTTTGCCTGTGGAGTGGCAATAATTAAGAAAACCGGTGGTGTGCTTCCGTCCAGCATTTCGAAAATCGTATACAACTTATTAATAAATATCGGACATTTAACAGAAAAAGATCGCCCTGTTGTAGCAAAATTATTCCCTACAGTAAATATGCTAAATTGCGCTGACTATAGAAATTAGATTAGTATTCAAGTAATTGATACATTTCAATTTGCTAATAAGGATTTATCCTCAAATTCGCAAATAAAAGAGCTTTAGCATAAAGTCAGATCGTCGTCAAATGTTGGGTCTCGGATACGCTTACATGGTGAGTGTCCATACTAGAGCAAGTGTTCCTTATTTCCCGTCCAGCTTTCCAATATCATGTATGACTCATTAATAAAAATCTGATTTTTGCGCAACAGCAAAAACTAAAATAATGCTGATAGATGATGTTACGAAATATTTCAAACAGTCATTCGTGATACAATGCACCGAAATTGTCACATAGATAATTCTCCTATTTTAGAATTGAATTTCAATTCGCAAACAAGGATAGTTGATAAATAGATAGATAGATAGATAGAGCGATGAATAGATAGATAGATAGAGAGAGATAAATCGATATATATATATATATATATATATATATATATATATATAGAATAAATGCATGGTTCGGTAGCACGATAATGATGGTTATCTGAGAGCCTTAACCTAAAATTATTGTAACATGAATTAACGAAAACGATGCTGGATGTGCATAAAAAATTTCCAGATTGTTTGCCACAAAAGCCGTTTTAAAACATTATAAGTTGTTCCGCTAACCTTCATGATAAGCAGCCGAAAAATGTATTCTGTCCTAATGTTGCGTTTACGCTGTAACAAAGAAGACGAATTTGCTGTTTTCGCAATAGCAATATTCCGGCAATTATGTCCCAATTTTTGCCAAGGGTACGATCTTGCATGATAGATAAATATTTGTAAGTCGTACCAAAAAAAATATTACTTTTCGTAAAAAGCAGGAATCATAAATGGCTGAATGTTATTATTAAATTTGATCATGCAGCGCTGTGAAAACAAGCAATTCGATAATGTAGGTCATCTCAAAGTAGACTGTGCATGACCTGAATTAATAGTTTTATGAACCCGATCAATATATGTGGACGTTTCTATCGGTAAAAATAACGATTCAGTTGATGAGAGAAATGTTTCAGTTCGAAACCTATATTTGTGCTTCGCATTAGGCATATATATATATATAATGAAAGACAGATATATGAATAGAGAGATAGATAGATTGACAGAAAAATAGAGATATAGATAGTTAGATAATTAGGTAGATAGATAGACTCACAGATAAAAAGTGAGATAGGTAAATAGATAGATACAGAAATAGATACAAAGAGAGATAGATATATAGATAGATAGATAGATAGATAGATAGATAGATAGATAGATAGATAGATAGATATATAGATAGATAAATAGATAGATAGATAGATTGATTGTTTGATAGATAGATAGATAGATAGACAGATAGAAAGATACATAGATAGGTAGTTAGATAGATAGATAGATAGATAGATAGATAGATAGATACATAGATAGATGGATATATAGATAGATAGATAGATAGATAGATAGATATATAGTTTGATAGATAGATACACAGATAGATAGATAGATAGATAGATAGATAGATAGATAGATAGATAGATAGATAGATAGATAGATAGATAGATAGATAGATAGATAGATAGATAGATAGAGATAGATAGATAGGTAGATAGATAGATAGATAGATAGATAGAGATGTAGATAGATAGATCGATAGATAGATCGATCGATGGATAGATGGATAGATAGATAGATAGATAGATAGATATAGATAGATAGATAGATAGATAGATAGATAGATAGATAGATAGATAGATAGATAGATAGATAGATAGATATATGGAAAGATAGATAGGTAGATAGGTAGATAGATAGAAAGATAGACAGATAGATCGATAGATGAACGAAGGAATATGGATAGATAGATAGATAGATGATAGAAAAGAGAAGATGATTAATTAGAAAGATGGATATATAGATATATGATAGTTAAAAGTATAGGTAAGCTAGAGAGATAGGATTGATAGATTGATGCTTAGACAGATAAGATAGATGGATAAATAGAAACTAGACGCTAGTTAGATGAGTAGATAGATAGATAGATATAAAGGTAAATAGATAGATATATAGGTTGATATATATATATATATATATATATATATATATATATATAATATATATATAATATAATTGAATAATAGATAGATAGAAAGATAGACAGATAGATAGATAGATGAACGAATATATGGATAGATAGATAGATAGATTGATAGAAAGAGAGATTGATTAATAGAAAGATGGATATATAGATATATAGATAGTTAAAATATAGGTA